>VSTD030003947.1:0-10579 GCA_008808055.3 Sporobolus alterniflorus
TTTGTGGGTTTAGTAGAACTATTAGGGCTTGTGGATGTCTTCTTTTATTGTTTATGAGGATTATTTTATTGTTTGTGGGTTTAGTAGAACTATTAGGGCTTGTGGATGTCTTCTTTTATTGTTTATGAGGATTATTTTATTGTTTGTGTTTAGCTGTAGGACCTTGATGTGAAAAGCCCACTAGTGGATGGCATGAAAAGCCCATTATATGGGGATGTTAGTGAAAACCCCATGATGGGGATGCTTGATCCGTTTTCTGCAGGTACACTAACTTTCGTTAGAACGATACAAACATTTGTGGAGAACGCCTTTGCCATTGTACCCGAACGATTTGCAGTAGCGGATCATTTCTTTTCTTTTCGTGAGGATGGTTAGGTCGAGTTGCATTGCATAAAGTCACTTGATGAAAGAAATCTTAATAACAAGTTAAAAGTCATAATCTCACCGCTGTCCGAAACCAAGTCCGAATCCGAATCGTTTACGATTCTGTTTTACATCATTCCGCTGAACTCCACACATGAGCTGTACTCAAATGGCCCTAACTGCTGCTGTGGTTACCAAAAATGTGCGTATGAGTAGGTGTTGGAAAGCTGAGTTAGTGACCTATGGAATCCGTATACAAACCTTGCCAAGATTCATGTATTTTCTGCCTTTAAAACCACATCATTTGGAATGGGTAATATCAGTAACCAGCCGAAAGATTGGTTCGTTAATGGCAAATTTGGTATTTGAAGTTTCTGGGGAGATCATCACAAAATTTCATCAAAATCCAGATTTGGACCGAATGGTTGAGTCTGCCCAGAAGTCTGATTTATTGAACTGGTCGGGTTTCCGACATCTGAAACTCGCAAACCGCTAACCGTTTGGAGCCGTGTAATAGACCATAGTAAATCTCAGAGAGTTTCCTACCATGATGGTATTAGGGATGTCTGGAGATTCGGCCAATTCGAGACCCAAAAGTTGAGGTCCGTTTAGCTGCTGTTCTGCCTAGAGGCAGGATCCAGCAGCTAAGTCGATCTTCAAAATTCCGTAACTCCTAAACCGTTTGGCGAACGGAGTCGTTTGAGTAACGGATATAAAACTCAAAGGGTTGCTCAAGTTTTTGGTGTTCAACTCCAGGACAGAATCTGTTCCGTACTATTCCATTTTTGCCTTTTCCTTACGGCTGTTCACCTTATTCCAGTTCTGCATTTTCTTGTTCTGAGATAATTAATTTGGGGTTAGTAATGTTTTCATGGTTGTGTTTTTGGATGAATATGGGCAGCTACCCCGACGTGACCATCATTGAGGATGGGAGCCTTTGCTCCATGGGCCAGCATCACCTGGGGTTTCCACGCGTGTTGTATGACGCACTCCACCTCGGCTACAACAGGGACGCTCCTGTCTATCGTGGTCGCATGTCAACAGCCCATGCTCAAGATAGGTGTGAGGTCAGCGTAACAATACCCCTCAGCCTGACAGAGCCATGGGGAGTGACTGTCGTCGGTGTCGAGTTGGATGAGACTGTCAAGCAGGCAACACACATCGCCCTCACCGCTCTGTGTGAGAGCCGCCTCAACGACACCGGCACGATACCGATCGCAGTATTTTTGATTCGCAAGCAAGAGGAGCCCATGTGGAGGCAGCGTCTTTAGGCCGTGAGCAACCCAGAGGGTTCTCATTTCCATTCCGTCATGGCTGCGATGACCGAGTACGCGCAGTACATGTTCAACTTGCAATGGAACACCGTCAAGATCGTTGTCCAACAGCGTCTGTGGTTGACCTTACTCGAGCGGCATGTCAAGGGACAGAGGCATGAGAATGCCATCCTCCATAGCGGTACACTTCCACCATTGGACCAGGACCACGAGTTGTAGGTCACGTACCGCCGGCTCGGCGAGGCCGAGCATGGGTGGCACTACACCCGTCAGCAGCTAGACGATGCTCACACAATGGTGGACAAGCGCACCCATGCGATTATACACCTTGTGCACTACGTCGAGCAGCAAGATCTTGACCTCAAGGAGAGGGCAGCGACGATCGCCACTCTTGAGCAACAGCTTCCGGTGCCACCCGCCCCCGCAACACCTGCATCACCTGGTGAGCCTGACGCAGAGTCAGATGATGATAAGGAGTAGGTGGCGAGACAGACTGGGATGTGTGGTGGATTGACCTTTTGTTATTTTGAGTGGATAAGTTAGGCTAGCAAGTAGTTCGATAGCTTATAACCTCAAATCTAACTCGTGGTGTGAGAACAAGATTCTCGTGCCTCTTTTGTTTTTGATAGGCGGGTTTCATTTTAGCCACTTATTTTGATGTCATGTAATTGGGATGTAACTCTTGGACAATGGTTAAGAAATGAATGGAATTGGGTGTTATCCTATGTAAATGCAATTGCCTCTCTTTACTATTGTAATTACCTTATGCATGGCTTACATCATAATCTACTGGTCTGTTGCAATTATCTAATGATGCAAAGCTATTTGTGGCAGATGGTGCATACTAGAGCCAATGGTGATGATGTGCTTGATGTCCCTGAGGGATCCGCAGCACGAGGGCGTTGGCATGGGCAGCCCCCTCATGGCAGTGCACCACCCCACCACCGCATCCGCCGGTCAGCCTTGAGCAACTGCTGGCCACACAGAATTAGCTCATGACTTTGCTCAATCAGAATGAGACATGTAGTGGGGCAGAATAGCTGTAGCATCCCTGATGTTAGGACATGAACACATCCTACACGGAGTTCCTATCAACTCACCCACCACTATTCTCCGGGGTAAAGGACCCGCTCGAGGCAAACGACTGGCTCCGCACCACCGAATCAAAGTTCGGTCTACTTCATTGTACAGAGTATCAGAAGACTCTGTATGTAGCTTAATAACTCAGAGGTCTAGTAGGGGCCTGGTGGGCTTCATACAACGCTGCACTACCAGCAGATTACCATGTGCCATGAGGTGAGTTCTGCACCGCTTTCCATGGCCACCACCTATCAGCGGGCATAATGTGCTGTAAGATTGTAGAGTTTCTAGATCTGCACCAGGGGAATCACTCTATCTATAAGTACACCCTAGAGTTCAAAAACCTGGCGTAGTATGGGGGTCACCATGTTGATACTGATGCAAAGAAGGCTGAGCTCTTTCGTAAGGGGCTTACTATTTAGTTGCAGGATCACCTGGTCCTCTCTTAGAACCTATCATACAATGAGCTAGTGAGTGCCACAATTGACTAGGAGGCCACCACGAAGGCCTGTGAAGCAGCCGAAGAGAAGAAGAGGAAGAGGGCCATGCCAAGACCCACTGGAGGCAGTTCTAGCAATGCTCCTCCGAAGTACTGCATGATCTATACAACACCCATGGGACAGTCACGCTGACCATCACCATAGTTCTGGGGCAACCTCCCATAGCAGCAGTAGTACAACCACCCTCCTCTAGCACAGTAGCAGTAGCAGGTGGCAGTCTGGCCACCACAGTAGTTGACACCTGCAGTTACCCATGCTACAATTGCGGGAAGATCAGCCACCTCGCCAAAGAATGCTGTTAGCCCAAGCAGAGCAATGCACCTCACTTTCCTGCAATTGGGGTGAATAGGGGCCAATAGAGGAGCCCAGCACCGCGGACTAGCCATGCCAACTACACCACTATGGAGGAGATTCCCGTAGAGAGAAGAAGTGCTTAAGGATACGTTTTTCCACAATGATCAACCTATCATCATATTGTTTGATTCTGGGGCATCACATGATTTTATGAGTTCCACATGTGCCAAGAAGGCAAGGTTAACACTTGTAGCATCAGGAGCACCATATGTGATTAGTGCACCTAGAAGTCGAGTGGATGTAGATCGGATAGTCCAAAAAGTCCCACTTGACTTGGCTAGGCGGGTATTCGAAACTGATCTCATTATATTGAGTAGTCAAGGGATAGATGTCATCCTAGGAATGAGTTGGATGAAGTGGCACAAGGCCATACTTGACATATCTATGAGACTAGGGCACCTGAACTAACCCATGTATGGAAAGGTAACTCTGCACCTTCCTGCGACCTCTCGCATCAAGGCATCCTAACATCACGTGGTTGAGAAGAAGTTGTAGGATATTGATGTGGTTCATGAGTTCTGGACGTGTTTCCTTCTGAATTGTCGGGAATGCCTCCTAAGAGAGCCATCGAGTTCAAGATCGAATTACAGCCTGGTACGGCTCCTATAGCCAAGGCTCTATATAAGATGTCGCCTATTGAGTTGGCAGATCTGAAGATTCAACTCCAGGACTTGCTAGACAAAGGTTCATCACCTTGGGGCTGTCCAGCCTTGAACGTACCAAAGAAAGATAAAGAGCTTCATCTATGTGTGGATTACCGACGCTGAATGTAGTCACTATCAGGAACAAGTATCCTTTTCCATGCATTGACATCATGTTTGATAAGTTAGCGGGAGCCCAAGTGTTCTCCAAGATTGATCTCCACTCCGACTATCATCAGATTATAGTGGGTGATGAAGATATTCACAAGATAGCTTTCTCTACGAGATATGCGCTTTATGAGTATCTTGTCATATCTTTTGGGTTGACAAATGCATTGGCAGACTTCATGTACCTCAAAAACTCTGTATTCATGCTAGAGTTGGACAAGTTGGTTGTGATTTTCATTGATGACATACTTGTATATTCACAAAGTATGGATGAACATGAAGAGCATCTTTGAGTTGTGCTTCAATGACTGCGAGACCATTAGCTCTATGCAAAGATTAGCATGTGTGAGTTCTGGATAAATGAAGTGCCATTCTTAGGTCACATGATATCACTAGAAGGAATGGCTATGGACCCTGGCAAGGTAGTGATGTCTTGGATTGGAAGCTGCCAAAATTTGTTCATCAAGTACGAAGTTTTCTTGGCTTGGCAGGCTATTATTGAAGGTTTATTCTGAACTTCTCCAATATTTCAAAACCTATTACCGAAATGTTAAAGAAAGATACCAAGTATGTCTGGAGCAATGATTGCGATGAAGCTTTTCAGATGTTGAAAAAGTTGCTAATCACATCATCGGTGCTAGCGTAGCCCGACATCGTAAACATTTCGAGGTTTATTGCAATGCTTCTATCACTAGTTTGGGATGCGTCTTAATGCAAGAAGGGCAAGTGATCTCATATTCCTCGCGACAATTGAGACTCCACGGAGAGAACTATCCTACTCATGATCTCGAGGTAGTAGCCATGGTCATGGCATTGAGAACATGGCGACATTATATTCTTGGGAATGTGGTTCACATCTATACTGGCCACAAAAGCTTGAAGTATATCTTTACCCAACTAGATCTGAACATGAGGCAAGGGAGATGGCTCAGGTTGATCAAAGACTATGAGCTAGAAGTGCATTATCACTCAGGCAAGGCAAATGTTGTTGCGGACGCACTGAGTTACAAGGCTCACTACAACTACTTGCCAGCTATACGTCTTACGGGAGAAGAGTCTAGCACCAGAGTGTTGCCGGATTTATCATTGTACAACATCACCCTCACACCCGTCTTAAGGGATGAGATCATTGCTGCACAAAGGAATGATGAGGGCATGGGCCATATCAAGAGAAGGATACAAGAAGGTGATCCAAAGGTTACTTGTTTTCGTGAGGATATAGAAGGAGTCTTATGGTTAAAGGATAGAATGGTTGTGCCGAAGGAAGCAGCACTCAAGAAGAAGATTCTGGATAAAGCTCACACTTTAAGGTACTCAATTCACCCAGGTAGCACCAAGATGTATCATGACCTAAGGCAACAATTCTAGTGGATAAGAATGAAGCACGAGACAGCTCGCTATGTGTCAGAATGTGATACTTGCCAAAAGGTCAATGCTGATTATATAAAACCTGGAGGTCTGTTGCAACCTTTGAGTGTTCTGAATTGGAAATGGGATGACATTGGCATGGACTTCATTGTGGGTTTACTACTGACTGCCCGCAAGTTTGATTCGATTTGGGTGATTGTGGACTGACTCACCAAATCTGTTCACTTCATACATGTCAATACCAAGTACAGAGTCTAGAAGTCTACTGAGCTCTACATCGCTCATGTGTTATATCTGCACGGAGTTCTGAAGACAATCATTTCTGATCAAGGGTCGCAATTTGTCGCTCACTTTTGGGAGCAACTGCACGCATCCCTCGAGACTCAGTTGATTCACAATTTGGCCTATCACCCGCAGACTGATGGCCAAACTAAATGAGTCAACCAAATCTTGGAAGATATGCTAAGAGCATGCGTGATGGAGAATCAAGGTAGTTGGGACACGCATATGCTATTGGCTAAGTTTTCATACAATAACAGCTACCAAGAGAGTTTGAAGATGACACCATTTGGAGTGATATACAGACATCGATGCCATGCACCGCTCAATTGGATTGAGCCAGGTGAGAAAGTCATATTTGGTCCTGACCTTGTCGATGAAGCCAAAGCAATAGTACATCGTATTCAAGACAACCTAAAAGCCATGAAGTCACGCCAAGAGAGCTATGCAAATAAGAGATGTTGACCATTACAGTTTGAGGTTGGAGATCACGTATACCTAAAGGTTTCGCCAGTGAAGGGCGTGAAGAGATTTGGAGTGAAAGGGAAGCTATCACCTCGTTACATTGGACCATTCCCCATTCTTGGGAGGTGTGGAACCGTGGCATATAAGCTGGAGTTACCACCATCATTGGTAGGAGTCCACGACATTTTCCATGTGCCACAGCTGAAGAAGTGCTTGAAGGCACCCGTGGATGTGGTATTACCGAAAGTGGCACCACTCAAGTCAGATTTGACATATCCTGAGCACTTGATCAAGATCTTGGATCAAAAGAGTCGTGTCACAAGGCAGAAGATGATCAAGTTCTACAAGATCCAATGGAGCAACCATACAGTAGAAGAGGCAATATGGGAGAGTGAAAATTTTCTCCGTTCTCACCATCCGGAGTTTGAGCTACCGTAGTGAGGGAGCGTGTGATTGTTCGCTGTCCCTTTAGAATCTTTCTTCTTTCAAATCTCAGGACGAGATTTTGTTGTAGGGGGAGGGCTGTAACACCCCGTGTGTCTAATCTGTATGATTATGGTAATCACATGTTTAAGAGACCCTAAGTGTTGTTGAATTTCAAAGTCTGAATTTAAATTCGAAGTTATCCAAGTTATGTACTGTGTGAACCATTAAGCTTAGTGAGCAATTTTTCATAATCAATTGGAATTGATTTAGACCACACTCCCAAAAGATAAAGTGTTCCTCATAGCTTTTTCTACAAGTGTGCATATTTGTAAAAAAATTTGAGCTCGGAAAGTATTTGTTTCAGGGGTACAAACAAAGCTCCATGAACCAGTTTTTAGACGGCAGATTTTCTTAGAAGCTAGGTTGTGCATGTCACCCAGATGGTAGGGAAATGTTTGTAGACCACTTGGGAGCACACCTTGTCTAGATTTGAGTATGGGTAGAATTGTGGCAATACTATCAAATCCCTTAGTTGTATAAATTTCCAGGCGGTTCCAAGTTTTACTTAGCTGGTAGCACTTATGAGATTTCATTATCTTCTTAGATTTTGGGGTACTGAGTATGCATGTCAACTAGAGGTTAGTGCAATATTTGGGGAGCACTATGGATCACTCTATTCCACAAGTGGAGCTCTGGTTGATTTGGAAAAAGAGGTGCAATCAGCCTATATGAGCACAAAACTGAACCAATTCGGTTTGACTTGGAATCTTTTGAATAATTCAAAATCCGTTGAGAATTAGAAGAAGTAACAATTACAAAAGTTGTTCCAAATTACACCTTCTTTCTCCACAAATTTTCTGGGAATTTTTCTCTCCTCTTAAATATTTTTTCCGTGGATAATTTGATTTTGGCAGTTATTTTTGAGTTGGAAAATCAAATACAGTGGCCCACTTGTCAGTGGCACAGAGGCCGACGCCGGGCCCACTTGTTGGCACCGTTCACCCACCTGGCCACCACCCATCACTATGGTGTTCTCCGCGCATGGGTTAAAAGCCGTCGGTGCTCCGACAACGCCATCTGAAGCCGCCATCATCTCTCCGCGGTCACAGCAGCACAAGCAAAACGTCGAGCACTGTCGAGTACTGCCATCGCCGGAGCACTCCTTGTTGCTGGCCGCCTCGTGTCCTTGTCTGGCACTGCCATTTCATCCCCGAGCTCCACCACAACGCCTCGGTGCCCTCTAGCCCAACCACCGGCACCATACGCCGCTCCTCCGGCAAAGCAGTGGCGAGCCCCTCCAGTGAGCCTCTCCTCCCCGATGTGCCTCAATCGAGTTCCCCACCTTGCCGTGTTGCCCTAGCCGCCTTCCCCGACCCACCTCACTGGCGGCAGACACTAGAATTCGGCTGGCCACCGCCGCCCTGCTCCTGGCGCCAAGCGCCGCTCCCCTGCTTCGCGGTGGGCTGCCAGCCCAGGAAGAAAGCCATCGGGGCCGGTTGCCCTGGGTCACACCGTCTCTGTTCCACCGGGCCACACTGTCGCCTATCCTGCCAGGCCGTGCCGTACTGAGCTAGCGGGCCGCGCGCTGAAGCCGTCTCGTGGCCTTTGTTTCATTTTTCTATTTTCTGAATATAATCAAGTCAATGCAAATTCAAAAATTTGTACAAGTTTGATTTGAACTCAAAAAATTGTGAAACAAATTTTGCTGGATAGATCTTAATCTGTTCTAGGTTCTAAAAATATTAGAAAATATATCTTGTACCAGAATTACCTATTAATTTTAATCTTGCTAGAGCTAGTTTAAATCTATAGAAATTCATAGAAAATTTTATAGAATTCCTAAAATTATGAAAATTGTCCCTAAATTCTAGTAGGTTTTTCCCTTTCATGACAAGTACCATGTTCCTCCTGGTTAGGACATTTTGCTAGGGTTAAGGTCTCCTTTCCGTTTGGATCAAGTTGAGGCTTTAATTAATTTAGTGGTAAAATTGTTGTGGTGATCAGTTGCCATAGTTTGTGCCTTTTTGGCTCGCGGAACATGTGAACACCCTATGTCGTGTCATAGGCGCTGAGTAGCATGATTCACCACCCTTAAGACTTTTTAAGTAATTTGGTTAAGATATGGGAGCTAATGAAGGAAATTGTCTAATTTACTTCTTTAATCAACATAAAAGCTAGTGAGCCATCGTTAATCTATTTTTGCTTATCCTTGATGCTATCGTTAATACCCTTGCATGTCATGTCGTACAGGACCTAACACCGAGCTTGAGCAAGGAGTTGTTGGGGGACAACATTCATGAAGCTTTGAAGAAGCTAACCTTTCTTTTGAGCAAGGAAAGCACTGATGTATAATCCTTCTATATATTTTACCGTAATATTTACTTTATGTCATGATTGTGCATTTACATGTAGGAGTTGGATGGAAACTAGTTGCAATAGGGTTTTCCCTTACAAGAATACCATGTTTACCCCTGTGATGGATTAGAACGGTAGAATGGCTATGCTTAGTAAAATAGGTTATCGGTAAAAGATGAGTGATTGATAACTGCTCGTGATAGGGCCCCTTCTCATGATGGAGGTTCTATGTGGTTTATGTTAGTGATCAGATTTGTAGCTTTATGTGAGACCGGGCGGGGCAGCTAGAGGAAAGTGGAGAATACTGGACAGGAAGGTTGAGAGTGGTCTGTTTCCATATTTGAAGCTGCAAAGGTGGTAGCCCCCGCCTGTGTCGATTGAGGACCGATCATTTGGCCGCAGTGAACAAGATTGATTATGTACTGGCACATACGGGATTCATGGGGTCCTGCAAACTTAGCAGCTTTGACAGTCACTGAGTTGGACAACACCCCACTGTACTTCATGGATGACATTGGGATAGTGTTCGGGCCACCCACGGACTACTCGTTAAGGTTTTTGTGTGGCAGACACCACAAGGGTATGGTGGGCCCGGCTCAACTCTTTGATAGTCATCGTGAGAGGTGGTCACTCGTGTTGTCTTAGTGGCTCACGTGTGTCATGTTGCCAGGTTGATACCTTGCAAGGTTATTTTATATTGATTCGAATCTCTGTGACACCCTCAGATATGGGTGAGTCTTGTTCGCTGCTGTCATTCCATAGAAGTGCTATTTCACCATGTTCACATGAGACTTATGGTTAGGTTTAATTACGACTACTTGGTAGATGAGATTAATGATACTAAAAATGGTTGATTGAGTTACTATGCATGCTTAGCATAGGTTGCTAATCTATCTATTATTAATCAACTTAACTTGGCTAATAAGTTGCTTAAAAGTGATTAGTAGTAGGTGCTAGTAGGCTTGGGTCCGTTATCTCACTTGAAGCCTTTGTATGTCTAGAATTCGTGGCCTTCGGGTCACGACGGATAAGTCTTGTTGAGCGTAGTCGCTCAAGCTTTTGTTTTTATGGTTTTTGTTTTGTCTGTATGCAGGTGAGGATCTTCCTGTTTCTTTTGACGATGTCGATGAGGGCTGTCAGGGGGAGATCCAAACTGATGAGGGCTGGGTTCCCTACTGGGACTCGCAGGTGTAGATCGTCCGAGGAGACACACTCTTCTAGTGAAGAGTGTGTGCTTACCGTGAGAGACAATGCTTCCGCAAAACTCTGATCTATCTGTTGAAGCATCTTTTGAGCTTCATCTTTT
>VSTD030003948.1:0-10578 GCA_008808055.3 Sporobolus alterniflorus
CCGCGAAAAGTAAGAAATTCTGCGTATTTGGACCAATTCAAGGTGAAAAAGGGGGTTGCTCCTTCGGCAAAACTAGGATAAAGTTGAGCCAAAAGGTCACGATTCAAGATAAATTCATGAGGAAGTGGTATCTCTTTCGGATCAACCCCAGCGTCAAGAAATTGGTTAATCGGTAAAGATACATGGATTTGGTGGCCCGCCCAAGAAAGAGACCCAAGTCCTAATAACCCCGCTAAGTGGTGATTCAACATGGATTCTACATCTTGGAACCAGGCCAATTTGGGAGCGGCTTTGTGATAATGGAACCAACCAGCAAAAAGCATTAACGATGCAAAAATCAATGCACCGATTGCGGTACAATAGAGTTGTAACTCACTAGTTATTCCGGATGCTCGCCAAATCTGAAAAAACCCGGAGGTTATTTGGATTCCTCGGAAACCTCCGCCTACATCACCATTCAAAATTTCTTGCCCTACTATTGGCCAAACTACCTGAGCACTGGGTCCAATGTGAGTAGGATCACTTAGCCATGCTTCATAATTGGAAAAACGGGCACCGTGGAAGTACATGCCACTCAACCAAAGAAAGATAATGGAGAGTTGACCGAAATGAGCACTAAAGATTTTTCGAGAGATCTCCTCCAAATCACCGGTATGACTATCGAAATCGTGAGCATCAGCATGTAGGTTCCAGATCCAAGTGGTAGTATCGGCGCCCTTAGCTATTGTTTTTAAGAGATGGCCGGGTCTGGCCTATTCCTCAAAAGATGTTTTTACAGGATCCCTATCCACAACAATTTTAATTTCTGCTTCCGGCGAACCAATAATCATTAAATCAGAAAAAGATATTTCATCAAAGTGCGTCAGAAAAAGATCCAGAGAAGGTAAAGAAAAGGTTTCAACAAAAAGTCAGTTTAGGTATGAGCTGCATAATTCTCTCCATATACGCCCATGGAACTGTAATAATAGCTCAGGGTATTTCAGCGAAAGCGTATGTCTGTACAAACTACCTAGTCAACACTCAACGGCCGGCCGGCCGGCCAGCCAGCAGCAATCTGCCATTTTATGCATGACATGATCCAGGCGACAACATCGAAGTGCCCAAACAACAAGCTCCATGGCTCAGCGCGAGGAGTGCATATTTAACCAACGAACTTGTGCCTCTGCGCGTTATCGTGAACTGATCATAGCAGTGATCAGCGAGAGAACCACCACTGCATCATGATGTGCTTTATGATCAGCCGGCAACTGCGCGCTGAGGAGCGCCGCCGTGAGGAAGAGCTGCGGAGGAAGAAAGAAGCGGAAGAGAGAAGACGCCGTGGTTCCGCATCCGGAGGAACCTGGCTGCCTACGAGATGGAAGAGGGCAGGAGGATGAGGAATGCCAAGGCGGCGGAGGTAAAGAATAAGAAGAGAGGTTGGAAGAAGATGTGAGGAAGGAGAGGGAAAAGATGAGGAGGGAGGAGAGGCTGCGAGCCGAGGAGAGGAAGAAGAAGCGGGAGGAGGAGGAGAAGAGGCAAGAGGAGCTCAAGAAGAAGAAGAACACCGGCGCAAGAGGAAACGAAGCCGGATTTGTCTTCCAGTAGCACAGCAGTCCAGTGTTCATCAGCTCCCTTTTTTGGGTACTTGCGACCTCGTCGCTCTAATGTTTTTCATCGTGTTGTCATGACTCATGCCTTTCGAGCAATCCATTGTCGTTCTATAACCTCTCTCTCTCGTTCCCACTTTTTCGTGTTCTTTGATGCGAGGGGGCAGTTAAACCGTCGTTCATGATCTCGCTCGAGAGTAACGTTGTATTCGTCACTGCCAGAGCGGGTGAATCTGCCGCTAGTGGGCTTTCGCAAAAAGGAAAGAAAAAAAGTGCTAGCAAACGAGCCGAGTGGATTCATCCGGCCAGTGGGCCTTCCGTAAAGCCCACTGGTTCATT
Source organism: Sporobolus alterniflorus (assembly GCA_008808055.3). Classification (NCBI taxonomy): domain Eukaryota; kingdom Viridiplantae; phylum Streptophyta; class Magnoliopsida; order Poales; family Poaceae; genus Sporobolus; species Sporobolus alterniflorus. Next base: position 1,926 of record VSTD030003948.1, read on the forward strand.
TCGGATCCGGCTCTCGTCCAACTTCCGGTGGCTCATCCATCGGCAAACGTCTCCCGCTCCCCACCCGGGAACTCCACCGGAGATGTGAGGAGCACCGTACCTGTTCCTACGTATACTCCTGCCATCGACTGTGGATCATCTGGAAGGGATTTTTTTTACATCCTAGATGTAAATTACGGTGTTTATATTTTATCACATATTTTAATGTTGAGTCCACTTTCTAATCCATAGGTTTTTAAAATCCACCTATAAATTAGAAACTGAATTCAATATTAAAATATATGACAGAATACAAACAACCTGATTTACATCTGACATGCAAATAATTTTTTTTCATCTAGAAGGACCGAAACAAGCACCTAGAGTAAAAGCCTCAATATAAACAAACGCATAACGACCATTATCGGCTTAGGGTTTTTCACTTCACTCTCCGGAGATAGAGATACACAAACACTAGCTAGGTTCCTCGAACTTAGTCGATACCTTCACGGATAATTAACGCTAGGCCTATAAGGCAGGTGCCGCACTTGTTTTCCTCGCTCACATGACCGAGCAGGAGTTGGGGTCCTCGTCGCTGAACATGTTGGCGAGCTGCTCGTCCTGCCTGCTGCTGCCCTGCTGGGTGCAGCTGGGCGCGTAGCCGGGCTCCGCGCTCCGGACGTAGCCGGGTGGAGCCCTCTTGTCATAGGTGCCGGCGACGTACGGCTGGCTCACCATGTTGTACGGCACGTAGGGCCAGATCTCCGCCTTCTTGCCCGTCGACTGGGCTTTCTTCAGCACCTTGCTCGCCTCCGCGTAACCTACCACGGTCACCTTCTGCTGCTTCCTGTTTATGTCCACGGACTCCACCCCTGAACACATGCATGTCATGAGACAAACGAACAAATAAACAAATGTTTCGTTCATCAACAACAATCCAGGCGTAAACTGATTGATAACCGTTTTTGAGCATTTTTTACACACGTTCTGTTCTGTTCGTTGAAAGTATCAACAGAGAGCGGGACGGAGAGTGAAGAAAAAAAAGGGACCTTTCAAGGAGGAGAGGGCGCTCTTGACCTTGAGCTCGCACCCCTCGCAGTCCATCCTGACCTTGAGCTCCACCGTCTGCAGCTGCTTCCTCTTCTTGTAGTGGCCGTGGCCTCCCCTCCCTCCCAACAGCCCAGACAGGTACTCCAAGGTGCCGCCTATGCCCATCGCGACTAGCAAAAGCTCACACAAAGCACAAGCAACCAACACAGCAAGAAGCAGTAGAGAAGAAAGTGGCTTGGGGAAGACAGGCAAAGCTGGACATTTATATATGCTGGAGGTCGGCAGTGTGACCGGGGCAAGCACTACAAGAATCTGCTTAATTCTCGGCGGCATGTCACTGTCAAAAAATAAATATGGAAAATAAGATTTATTTGATGGCTTCCTTATTTTTGACGGGTTTTGCCAAAAATAAGGGAAGACCGTCGAAAATAATGCAGACTTATTTTCGGTGGTCAGGGGAAAGCCACAGAAAATTAACACAATGACTTCTCTTTGGCAGCTGAAAATAATAAAGTTTTTGGGTTCCAAATGCCCAGAACTTGCCCTGGTTTTTCAGTGAGCTTGCAATCTTATTTAACCTGAGATTTTCCTGTCAAAGTCTATTTAGTTTGAATAAGAGTTGTGCCATATGGATGAACTAGTTATATATGGTTCAATGTGAGCATATGTCACTAAATGAACTGTGCCTTCTCCTACTTATTTATCCAAAGGGAATCATTTTTTATTTATTCAGATATATGTGTCTCATCGGTATCAGAATTCGAATAATCTAGATATTTGTTGCTAAAAATGATTTATTTTGGACCATCACCTTGTCTACAATTTGACTTATGTACAGATGACAACTAAGTTGCGAAAGACATAGATACAAAGTGATGCCCTCAACCGGGTGCGGTGGCGTGGTCGGACGGCCAAGGACAGGCTGTCGAAAATAACACCTTATTTTCAACAGTTTTTTCCAGCGAAAATAAGGTTATATTGGCCGGCCTCCCCCTTATGCCGCCAAAATTAATTTCGGCCGTAGAAAATGCACAAATTTCTTATAGTGACGATGAAACCAATGATGTGAGGAATTGGGTGGTGAAAAGGCAATCTACAATTATGTCTATGGCCTAGGTGCACTGTCACTCTCTGGCTATCTTCCCAATCCTGTGTGTGCAGTGTAGTCTAGAGGCCTTTCCAAAAGCAGGTAGCCAGGGCCAGAGCTGGTGAGCTGCAGAAGGCTAGCAAAGGCCTCTGAATCTCTGTTGGAAAGCGATCAAAGGTGATGATGCACTGTGCAGTCTGTACTTGTCATTAGATATTTCCTGCAAATGAAGAGATCGCTCTCTCTCGCGATGTAAGGTGTGTAGCAACGAGTAACGCAGAAGCTGCATCATTTCCTTTTCTATTTTCAGGGGTTTGCAGGCTTTGTATAAAATTGATGCACCAGCTACTTCCTTCTCGATTCCACGATATGGTGTTTACTGCTGGTACCGACGTTTAGCCTAATCTCTTAGATGAACCCAGAGAGAGAGAGAGAGAGATACTGTGCTACACAGAACAGAACAGAAAATAGTTCATGCCAATTCCAAGTCGCAACAAGATCCAAGGCCGTCGAATTCTGCCCAGTGCCTTTCCCGCTGCATCCGTCTGCGAGTGCCTTTCTCTTGGACGACAGCCGAGCGGCACTCACGGCGCTGCATTGCTAGCAGCCCTGGCTATTGTGCTCTGTTCTGCTGTCGCCATCGACTGGCGCGGTTGGCCAGGGTGACCATCAGGAATTGGAAAATGTTTGTTGGGTGGTCGGCTTGGAAGTGACACTGCTGGCCAATTACGTTCGAGGAATTCGCCATGGCTCACGGAAGTAGCCTTGCTTTTGTGGTTGGAACGAAATACAGAATGCTTCATCGTGCCCACACCGGTCAAATCCCGAGACGCAGAGCAGCTGAGGCTACAGGTTTCAGAGTCGGCCCCATCATACCGACCAACCCCAATAACCCATGCTGGCGACGAATGCACTGAATCGAATGGAACCCAGAGGTGAGGAGGGGGACTGAGAGGAAGATCATCGCGTCCATGAACAGAGACGCAGCTGTCAAGGGACCCAAATGTCCCTGCTTTTACTTCAGTAAACTTCCCTACACTACTCTCCGCGACCTGCTGCTTGTCAGTACAGCAACTAGGGACAGCAACAAGTTCTACAACTCTACGCACATGGCGAGGGCATGCACGACTCTTGCATGTGACAGATCCCGCAATGTGTTCCATGAAGTATCGACCTGAATGGACGGGAACAGTGGTTAGAAATGACGGTCTACTTTGGCACTAGTAGCAGAGACCGTCTTTTAATTGTCGTCGTGGGTGAGCCACTGAACGATTACGCCTTTTAGCTGTCAAACGCTGGCACCATAGTGGACACACGGCGCCATGATTGAATCATCGTTGCTCTTGAACTCGTTACCTGAAATGTTTCATAAATTGCTTTTTTTTGCGAGTTGGCTAGTGAAGAACAGGATAGTCGTGAAGGCCAAATCTGTGATTGACCTCGATGCTAGTAATTTCAATGGAGCAGCAGCACGACCCTGAAAAGCTAGTTTCAGCATTGGATTCCAAGCAATGATTTCACAGACCCACAATCTATATTAACTTAAACCTAAGCATTATATTATCAAACAGCAAACCATGAAAGACCAGCAGTAGCAAACAGGTTGTTTAAAAATTATGCCCCTTGCATTTTCAGTAGCAGCGGCTCAACAAATTATATACTGCACTCTGGTGGTGTTTTTTATATTTTCAATGTTGCACACATAAAACTTCACATAAGCTATATGCATTTGGATAAAATTATTCAAAGCATTTCAAAACTACAAACACATATCCTTGCTATCAAATATCCTCAATTCAAACGTGACAATCATTTATCAAAAGAAACATTATTTCCTTATATCTGAATCAGAGACAATGTTAAAAGACAACCATTTCTGAACATTGCACGAAACTAGTGGCAGCCATGGCTGATATATGACAATTGATAAAACATGAATTCCATGTTCAACAAATGTTTAATGCCCTTTCAGTTTTCACTTCAGCAAAAGAAAAGAAAGGAAGCTTCCAGTAGCCAGATACTATGCCCTCAGATAGTCAAGGTGGCTGTTCGATCAATCCAGGCAGGTAAAATGGAGCGCACCACATGGACAATTTATTTGTGATCCAAGAGAATCGATCAGTAATCAGGCTTCGAGATTTGAGGCTAGTCATAAGCTAAGCAAAAACCTGCATCTTCTTATGCCCGATTGGAGCTCCATTTCCAATTCAAACAAATCAAGACGCACGCGTACGTTGCATCATCTAAGAACACTAGGAACAAATGACGTGGCACCTGCAGCGCTGGATCACTCGAGCGCGACGGCAGCGCCGGCGGCCTTGAGCTTGGCCGCGAGCGCCTCGGCCTCCTCCTTGGGCAACCCCGCGCGCACCACGACGGGCGCCTTCTCCACGAGCTCCTTGGCCTCCTTCAGACCCAGGTCCGTGACCGCGCGCACCTCCTTGATGATCTTGATCTTCGCCGCCGCCTCGTACTTCTCGATCTTCACGTCAAACGCCGTCTTCACCGCGGCGGCCTCCTCTGCTCCCGCGGCCCCCGAGGCGGCATCCCCGACCCCGGTCGGAGAGACTCCAGCGGCGGCGCTGGATGTGAGCGAGAGCCGGAGCTTGAGGCGCAGGAGCGCCGCGTAGTCGTCCAGCTCGGCTGGGGACAGGGCGAGGAGCTCGTCCGCGATGCGGGAAAGCTTAGGGTCATCGCCGCCGGCGGTCGCCGCCGCCGTGGAGAGGCGGCGGAGTCGGGGGACCAGTGGTGCGAATTTGGAGAAGAAGAGTGGCATTTTCGTGAATTACGTGGTGAGGGCGGTTAGGGTTCGAACTCCGTTGCGGGCGAGGCTTATAGGGACAAGGACCTACTAATACGCTTCTCAGCGGGAAAGGCGTGTTAAAGTTGCAAAATACTGGGGAAGGCGTACTCAGCTATACTGGGCCCACTGTCAGTTCCATGGGCGGACCTGCCTCTTGGTTGCGAATTTGGAAAAGTGTGTTTTGCAAGTTCGCGTCTCTCCGTCACGCAAACGACTCGCACGGTAACACCAACTCCTCGCTTCCCGGCGCGGCGGCAAGCCACACCGCTCCCAGCCGCCGCCGGTGATCTGGCATCCTCCGTCGCCGGCGCCCGATAGCCATCGCCCTCCCCTCCCGTCGAATCGGTGCGAAGAGATGGCGTCCCGGCGGAGCAGCGGCTGCGCGCTCTGCGAGGGATCAAACCTCCCCTCCTGCTGCTCCATGTGCGTTAACGGCAGGTAGGAGCGGGATCCTCTCATTCTATCGAAGAAATTCGTAGCAAGTTTGCATCTTTTTTTTGTCTAATCCTCATCCTGCTCTGCCGGCTGCCGCCGCTCTGGATTTGGGCAGGTTGATCGAGTACCACACGAAGCTGCGCATGATGAGGAGCCTCCGCGACTCCCTCCGCTCCCGCATAGTTGCGCGCCTCGAGGCCCAGGTTGGTCCTCCTCGCCCTTGGTTCACTCCTCAATATGGCGACCAATTTTGCAGTTTCCACTTAGAGTATTCTAATTTGTTAGACTAGGGCAAATGGCTGCTCAATTATCTCCAAAGAAAGGTTTACATATTTATAGGCTAGTAGTTGGACCGCCCCCACACATACGGCCCAACCAGCCTAGAGAGCGGCCCATGTGCCCCCCTTTACATTAACAGCACACTCTAACATAATTAAATATTAATAATGGGTTAAACTTTAGCATTGGCAAATAACTTGTTGGTTCTAGAGGAGTGTATTTCTGAACCTGATATGATGGTGGCCAGAATAACTATGTCTCAACTGTCAACTATGAAATGCTCTAGCCATTTGTGTTTCATTGGGGGAACTTATAGCTTTTCCCCTGTTGACGTTTTTGACAGAGTAAAGCAGTGGAGCAGAGAACTTGGAGAGTGAGAAAAGTTCAGAATATCAAGGAGTTGAGGGACAGGCTCAGTGATTTGAAGAGGAAAACTGCTATAGGTTGGTAATTTTCTCTCATTATTTTTTTAGATCAGGGACGTGCCCCAACCCCACCTCAACGAGAGACGGGGATACATTGTCATTAACCTTCAAACCGCAATGTAACACAGTGTATGCGATAAACCCGACACCCCCCAACTGCTTAAGTTGGGTTACAAAAAGAAACGAAACCAGCCCAGGTGCCACCCCAGGACACCCAGAAAAAACTGCCTAACGTTCAGCAAACAATCCCATTCCACAGAGTACATCAAGGCGCCAAAAACCACCTAATCGTGTATCAGACTAAATCACCACAGGCTCCTCATTCGAATCTCTGAAGTCGACAGCACCTCCACACTTTAGGTACCTGATCCATCAGCATCTGCATTGCCACGATCAGCCCCCGTCAACACCAGCACCCTTCGAGTATCCTCCGCCCTCCCGAGGATCTTCATCGCAGCCTTTGTCAACAGGTCGACGCCGTAGTTGATCGATTCCCTCGCTTCCTCCGAATGTAGTCCTGCCCAAAAATATGTTTATCTCTCATTAATTTTCTCCCGAGGATCATTAATTTTCTCTCATTAATGATTGCGGTTATGGCGATTGCTGACCAGTTAGGCGATACTAAGCTCTGGTTGCTGTTTTTTTTTTCAGAGAGGACCAAGGTCGAGCAGGCACCGAGTGATCTCAAGGCACAAAAGGCGTCGTTGAACTTGGCTTATGTTAGAGTATAAATATGTTTATCTTAGTGTTTCATAAAACCATACTCGAATAACACCTTACTAATACTGCACATATTTTTCTTCCCACTGTCAGCTGAAAAAAAGGCGAGCCGATGTAACGGCAATGCACACGAATGCCATGAAATTCGGACAGATAAATCTTGTGAGTGACAATATTTCCCTTTCAATTGTTAATTGCCTGGTCAACAAAGCGAAACATCCATATTTCCATCAGCTGTGTTATGCGTCCCTGCATTTTTCCATGCAGCTGTAACAGTTTTATTGTGCTGCAGATGGCAGCCGCCTCAGAACGTCTGAAAATGCAATCTAAAGCTGTGAAGCAACTTTGCAGGTTGTTCCCAATGCGCCGAGTACGTTTCTGCACTTATATACGCTTTTGGGGTTCTTTTGATGTCAGCAAGATTCAATTTTCATTACATTTGAGCATTTAGTCTTTTATGATTTACTGTAACATCTTGTTATACAATAACCCTGTTTGCCTGCCTTTGCATGTTCATTTGTGAATTTTAAATACTTCCTGATACACTCTAATATGACCCTCAGCATTTGTTTTTTCATGCTTACATAAGTAGTTATAACACAGACTTTTCAATATTTAGGTTATTAAAGATGGAGAAAAGAAAGGAGACTATATTGGTCCATATGATTCAATATGTGGTGCTCGTCTTCCTCACGGTCTCGATCCACATTCTGTTCCAGCAGACGAATTATCTATTTCATTGGGGTTATTCCTTGCTTCAACTGCTACTTATTATTGTTCTGATCATTACTTTATTTTTCATTCAGTTTTTTTTTGCTTAATTGGAATGTGCTCATGATTGTAGGAATACGAATGAATAAATGAATGGATGTTATGTAAGGGTTCATTTGATCTCGCAAGGCTCAGCGTTATGCCTGATCACTTTTTTTGGTTGCTTCTAATGATTAAGAAGTGCTTTGTGTACAATAGAGAGAAGTAATAACGGAAATCTGTGGGAAGTATCAAATTCATGGAATGAAAGTAACTATGAAGAATAATAGCATTAACCATTTAAAATTTTAAATAGTATTCTCTTGGGCTGTGCAGATGGGTTAGCTGTTTTTTTAAAAAAAAACTCTACCTGCGGGGGGGGGGGGTAAGACAGCCCCCGAGCATTTTTTTTTAAAGAAGACCTCACGCAGGTCGAGAAAACTCATGAACCTCTGCCCCACCCCTTACACAGTGGCCGACACCATGGCCTGTGTGAGTGACCAATGACTTGAGTTGGGCCTTAGACCTGTGCTTTGGTGTGGGACATATGAGGGGAAAAAGTCGCTCCCACGGGGAGTTGAACCCAAGACTGAGGAGTGCTACCGGAGCCAACTAACCAACTCAGCTAGAGGCCCTTTTGTGGTTAACTATTTTATCATTTCCCAACTATGTCATTGATGAATAAGCTTTGCAATAATAACTTGTGAATCTGACTTTGTATTATCGAATCTTAAGTTTCTTTGTGTTATTACAGGTATATGTTAAAGCTAGTCAACATTGCAGTTTGTATCCTTTCTGCACCTGCTCTTCATGTATCAGGCTTTTGGGTGAGCACCAATTCACAGCATGTACCAACCTATAATTGCTATGGCAGATCCATTTAGCTAGTACTGACATCTAAATAATATGTTTCAGACTGTAGTATGTCCTTTACATTTGGTTATGTTCATTGAGAATATCTGTTTGTTTTTTAAGAAGAAACTGCAACTGGTCTGAGCATACATGCGTTGTGGCTCACGTCTCGGATTTGGTATTTTCAGTCGCTATGGCGGTGTGTTGGGGAGGGCGGCGTCGAGCGCGGCTCTGCATTTTGTGGGCGACCAGTCGAACTGAGCTGAAGAGGAA
>VSTD030003949.1:0-10577 GCA_008808055.3 Sporobolus alterniflorus
AGCTAGCATTAGATAGGAGAGAGTGGAAGCTAGCAATTCATGTGCCAGAATCTTGATCTTTGGTTCCTTCCTTTTATCGCCTTTTGTCAAGTTTTTTTCCCGCCCCTTTTCGCTTTTTTGACTTAGCATTTTATTGCATTTTCTCATTTTTCGATTTGGTTTGTTATCTCCCTTTGTTTTCCCCCTTCTTTTCACTCTTGTTTGTCCTTTTTTTTGCTCTTGTGGTTTCATCTCTAGCCTACCCCAACTTGCTTGGGAATAAAAGGCTTGGTTGTTGTTGTTGTTGACAAATCTAACAATTACTGAAGAAGGATGACCTAAGCGAGCATACCATCTTGAAGTGGAAACCTTGCTGACACTAAGGACTTGTTTTGACGAGGTTGAAGTGGAGGTGCTACAAGGGAGAGGATAAAGGCCTCCCCTAGACCGGCCTTCTAGAAGAGTTTTCCTCGACTCCCGATCCTTAATAAAAAAGAAATCAGGGTGAAGTCCAAAAAAGACATTGTTATCGGATGCAATGCAATGAACAGAGGCAAGATTCTTGGAAGATTTGGGGACATGCAGGATATTATTCAAGAAAAGATCATGACCAGGAGTATGAATAACAGAATGACCAATGTGTTTAATATGCATACCTATGTCATTGGCTATGTAGATCAGATCGGAGCCATTATACTTATCTTTCACAACAAGATTCTCAAGCTCTCCAGTGACATGATCAGTTGCCCCTGAGTCTACATACCAATGGGAATCAACTCCATACGAGTGTGCAGTATAAGCCAACTTCTCTTCTCCCATGTAAGAAGGATCAAATCTCTTATAACACTTGAACACCGGGTGATTGGTCCTTCCACAAAGCTGACAAGGAGGGAATTGATTCTTTGACTTGGTGAACTGATCTCCTCGGCCCTGACTTCCTGCATTGCCTCCTCGGGAATTATGACCACCCCTGCCATGTGAGGCGTTGTTGGTAGATGATGTCGTATGAATGTTGTTTAGCACTCATCCTCTGTTCTGTAGTTTGAGCCTAGTCTTGAAAGATAGGAGCTATGAGTATAGCTCTCCCATCATAATGGGTTCAATCCTTGCAGCAATTGACAACACCAACGAATTATATTCGTAGTCGAGACTGGCCAGGATGTATGAACATAACTCCTCATCGTCGAGCTTCCTACCAGCCTACGCCATCTTGTTGGTGAGCATCTTCATCTTTTACAAGTATTCAGAAGCCGTTGAGGATCCCTTCTGGATAGTAGTGAGAGCCATCCTAGTATTAATCACTCGGGCTCGTGATTGAGAAGAAAAGGAAGTCTCTATGTGCTTCCATACAGCGGCAGCCAATGGGAATGCGATGACTTGAATTAGAATGTCGTGCGAGATAGATGTAAGCAAGTAACTTAGAACTTGTTGCTCATGTGCCTTCCATGATGAGAACACAGGGTTTAGGACATCCTCAACTTCCTCAGCTTTCTCCTTCTGGATATTGACCATGAGTTTCTCTGCTGGCATCGAATTGGGGCCATCCAGGAACTCAGCGAGCTGAGTGCCGTGCAATATGGTGAGAACTTGGGCCTTCCAAATGATGAAGTTGCCATGAGTGAGCTTCTCAAAGACGGGCATCAATGTGACGGCCACTGAAGTAGAACTAGAAGCCATCATAGCTGAAGAAAATATCTAGATGTGTTTTGTGGAAAAGGTGGCTTTGATTACCATGTGACGAGACAACAATTGCAGGAAGCTCATAACACAATGTATGGCTTATGCTTTGCTTCTATAGTCTGATTTACATGAGTCATAGCCAGTTACAATGTAGAGTCTGACTAGGTTACAATAGAGTGCTAATACAAGTCATACTAGGAGATTCTATCTCTATCTCTAACTGGAAAGGCTACCGCCAACCGCCGTCGCCATGAGCAAAACAATCTCCTAATTGATGGAGACATGAGCCAGGAGGGGTAATGCGGAAAAGGAAAAGGAGACTGGAATTTTAGAGCAAAAGGCACATGGCAAGATCTCCTTGTGCTTGCCACAAAATTTTTTTGGCACCCAGTGCCATAGGAATTTTTTTTAGGGCTTCCAGCCATGGATTTTGGTTGGATTAGGAACACCAGAGAATTAACTTCACCCCTTGCCTGGCACGCTATAAATGTTGAGGGTTACTCAACCTGGGGGGGTGTTAGTCAGGCACACCGAAGAGTTCAAAATTAGGGGTAGGTGATTTATTGGTGTCAATGGAGATCCTGAGAGATGGGGTTGTGTCAGTGCATGGCTGGAAGATGCGATGGTGAAGAGGATGCTAGAACATCACACAGACATCGAGAGTTTAGAGAGGTTTGAGCCGCTTCGCCTAATACCCTACGTCCACTTTGGTTGTATTGCTCTTATGAAATAACAGATGAAGATGTGAATGAATCTGTTGTGAAAGGAAGCTGCCCCTACCATTTTATGGCTCAAGGGCAGGGGTTACACGTGGTGCTTAGAAGGGGCCAATCAAGGTGGGTCAGGCTTAGCATACCAGAAAAGTGGTACACTACTTTTGTATGGGTAATGTGTAGTCTCTGTAGAATATTGTCACCTCTGATGATTTCAACATGGCCATCACCATCTTGGATCACCTCGTACTCGATCAGTCTTGTCATTATGCCCGCACGCATGCTCACATGCTCGGCGTGGCTCCAATGATAGTATCATGCCACCAGTGTTAGCAGAGAGCTTTGGTACTTGGTCAGCACTGTGGTGACAGGGGCTGCAATAAATATGTCATACTAGCAAGTTGATAGTCGGCAACCACCTCTGCCAGAGTTAATACACCACACCTGCTCCCACACATGCGTCCACAGGAATAGGAAGCACATGGAGCTAGCCAGGAACAATCACTGCATCTTGCAATGTCGTTCATTCTAGACGCTAAGGCGGGAGCAAGCCATGGTACCATGTGTCACCATGGAAGCCCTGAAAGTTGCCTAGAGGGATGGGATGAATAGGCAATAAAGCTAAAAAACAATTAATTTAAACATTTAGTAACTCAATCACTGGACTTGTCCGGTGTGCTCACCAGACTAGTCCGATAAACAGGTTTTTCTTGCAATCAAAAGTAAATCAGCCAACTAAAACTTGATTCTAGCTTAGGGGAGCCCTACCACAAGCTAGAACAAGTAATTCTAGCAACTAGGATAGCAGTAATAAATTGATTACAAGCTAGAATAGAGAGAATCAAGAAACCCTAGATCTAGAGCTCAAGAACATGAAGACCAAGAATATGCAAATGAAAGTAAATAGCAAGAGACACAAGGAGACATAAGGTTTGTTCCTGAAGCTCAACCAACCACAAAGGTTGCCTACGTCTCTGTTGAGGAGCCCACAAAGGGACAGGTCTCTTTCAACCCTAATCCTCCCAAGTTGCCACCAAGGCCAACCCGGTTCTTCACTATCAATCCCCATGAAGAGGATGCCAACACAAACATCCTGGGACTCAATCACAATCCTTGGGAGCTCCCGAATGACACCTAGCCATCTAGGGGGTTGAATCTCCAAGAGTAATAAACACAACAATGTCGTCGAGGGAGAGGGGGAAGTGCTCTTGCTTGAATGAGGTGGCACACTCAAGAAAGCTCAAATATTTTCTCAAGAACAAGAATCAAGGCTTAGATCTTAGGGAGGGAGAGAGAGAGAGGAGCTCAAATTTTGGATCTCAAGAACTCCTTTGCTTTTCTAAGTGGCCAATAGATCAAGGGGGTAGGTCAGGGGCTATTTATAGTCCCCACCTAAAAAGAGCCATTGGGGAGAGTTTTCACCGGACTAGTCCAGTGGGGCATCAGACAAGTCTGGTAAAGCTCTCTCGAAGCTGGTTTGGGCTGAACTTGTCTGGTGCACCGAACTAGTCTGGTGGGGACTGGACAAGCCTGGTGGGAGGCCACTGGAAGCCGATAGAGAGGCTCTGGAAGCCGGTCTAGACTAGACTTGTCCGGACCACTAGGCAAGTCTAGTGGAGGTCTTTGGAAGCTGGTGCGGGCTCTTTGGAAGCCGGCCACGGATCGGACTAGTCTGGTAACCATCTCTGGAAGCCAGTAAACCGACTCTGGAGTCCGGTGCATTTACCGGACAAGTCCGGTAAAACCTAGAATTTTGGATTTTGATAGCTTTAGCACCTCAACCTCTCACCAAACTTTTTTGATATGTCTGTCTTGATAGTACGGCTTGCCTATGACTTAAATGAAATATAAAATCTTTGATTTTTGCGCCTTTGACCCCCTTCTTTTCCATTTCCATTTTTGGTTAATCATTAAACACTTGATTAAGGCAAATCTTCTACAAAACTCAATAGATGATTAGAGACTTCTAATTGTTTGTCATCACTCATCCAAAACCCACTAGGGACCCAGATGCACTTTCAAACTCCCCCTTTTTGGTGATTGATGAGAAGTCATTAGAATTTTCAAAAAGGATAGAACATTGAGTCTTTTTGCAACTACATATGGTTAGCTCCCCTTAAATGAGTGCATATGGAGTGTCTTGAATAAAATCACACTAAGATTTAAACTTGAGAGCTTAACCATATACACTTGCAAAAATTTATGGGGTGCCTACACATGTGTACAATCCATCGCAATATCACGTAACATACAACATATACATGCACACCACAAGATAGATCACAAGGTAGATAATAGAGGTTCATAAAAGCCATTTAAGTAGCCTTACAAGCATACCACAAAGTTTTAAAACACATGTCCACACGACCCACTCGAACTAGATTAAAGTTGTACAAGACAAATCCAAATAAAAATGATGAACTAAAGGATAGATAGATATTCTTCTCCCCCTTTGGCATCAAGACACCAAAAAGGGAAAAGAAGGAAAATGGTGTCAAAGACGTGATCACTCATCGTCATCTTCATCGTCCTCGTCATCCTCGTACTCATTGCCATCGTCATCAGCAGTGGGAGCATCCCCCATGGCCGATAGGTCGGTGGGAGAGATAAAGGCAAAGGGGTCCTCATCTAGAGGAGGCTCGTGAAGAGGAAACTAGTCGAATTCATTGAGGCCAAGCTTGTCATTCTGATGATGCTTGCTTATGAGCACATCCTGGTGCTGCCTCGTGTCCTGGAACATGTAGAAAATGCTCTTTAGAACCCTCAAGATGCTGCCAGTAGAGGAGGAGGTAGGAGGTGGAGGAGTCGTGCCAGAGCATGTGGAGAGAGGAGTAGATGAAGAGGAAGGAACATCCATGGAAATGATAGGCTATGTCGAAGCCTATGGCTTGATGTCAGTGATCTTGATGTCCTTCACAAACTCTATGCCCATGATCTTCTCTATCATCATCATAATCTGCAGGGCATATCCACAACTACGAAGAGGTGTCTTGGAGATGTTGAAGATCTCTACAAAGATATAGTCAAATACTGCAAAGGGCTTCCTCTAATAGTAGTACTAGATCAAGTTCCTCTCATACTGCGGGCACGAGAGGCATCTCCAATCCTAGGAGCCAAAATAGCATGAAGGAGGCAGTGAAGAGTGTTGACCTCGGGTAGAAAGTTCTGAATCTTTGGGGGGTTGCCTTGGCACCCAGAGCATACATGAAGTGCATCTCCTCCTTCTTCAAGATGTTGTAAGTGTGGATCCTAGCCTCCGGCTCCATAGTCAACTGGTGCTCAAGACCTAGCAGGCTGGCAAACTATCTCACTGTCATCTCATACTACCTTCTGTTAGTCATCCACATAAGCTTATGAGTATCGGCATCAAAGTACAAAGTGGTATAGAACAGACAAATGATCCATTGTTCCAGTTGTACTTGAAGCTCATCATCTTTCTCAACTCCAAGAAATCATAAGTTGTCTTGATGTGGTCAAAGTGGTAGTTGCGCCGAGTAGCCATCCAATCACAATTCACCCACTTGGTCTCAACCACGGGCTTCTTCTAATGAAGGTATATTATGAAGGTAGATGGAGCGGTACCAATCGGCATGGAAGAAGGACCAAAACCGCCGATCGATACACTGTTGGTTGTTGGAATAGACTAGGGCTCCGCAGTTGCCATAGATGGTTTCTTGCTTTGTCTTCTTGGAATAGTTGATCACAATGCGGTTGGTGTGCACCTGGGGTGAGTGAATCTTGATGGCTTCAGGCTCTTCTTCCTCCTCACTGGAATGAGAAGGATGATGAGGAGGTGGAAGAGGACGTGTCACAATAGCCTTGTGACCCTGCTTGGAATTGCCCGCAAGATCTTGCCCATGCTTGGTTCGCTTCTCCCAACGAGGGTCCATGTCTGAGATAGAGAGGTATAGGAGAAAGATTAAGCACAAGAGAACGGACAGGAAAGAATAAGGATCTAAGAATTTATGAAGTGTTGGTCTAGAAACTGTTAAGTACCAGACAAGTCCGGTCCTAGAATGCAGCAGACAAGTCTGGTCCTGGACAGTTCATAGGCCAAAACTTCATTATTTTTAAAATCCAAGATAACTATCGATGAAACTTGACATGAAGGATTAAGAACAACCTAGAAGCATCTACACATGAAGGAAATGACTTGCATTGCATGGGTTCAAGGGATTTTTGCTAAATCAAACCCTAACCCTAATTAGAAGACTAACAAAGATTTAACCGCTAAAATTCAATGGAATTGCTTCTAGACAATCTATAGCATGCTAGAAAGGTATGGACCAAAGGAATTTGAAATGCTATCAATGGTTCAAGAGATATTGTAGATCACGTCAAAAACCACTTGAAAGTATCTTGGAACAGAGGAAATCTGGTGGAGACCCGATTCTTGGAGAAGGAGAGGAATCCCTCAAAAATCCACTGAGAATTGAAGGGGAGACTCCGAATTGCCAAGGATTCAGCTTGGTCGCCAGTTGAGAGTGAACGGGGGAAAAGATTGGAATCCAAATGAGTCAAGGAAACAGTCAAGGGGCTTAAATACAAAGAGGTGTCGGACTTATCCGGTGGCTGGGTCGAACTAGTCTAGTGGACAAAGAGACCGGACTTGTCCGGTTCAGGCCGGACTTGTACGATACCAAGAGAATTTTCTGAATTGGAATAGTTTCCAGAAATTCTTGCAATATATAATTTGGTTCTAAGACCATAATTTGGCACTAGTTGATTATGTGGACAAGATTTTGACAAACAAGGCATGCTTGAAGAGAAATAAACATAATAGAGACTATCATGAACTTATATATCATTTAAAATGACATGGGAGCAAGGAATAGAGTTTGCAATGAATTACAAGCTCAAAACTTGACAAATTAAAGAACATTTCATATGTGCAACCCTTCAAGCCACATTCTGAGAATTAATTATCTTTAGCTCACTCATAACCTCTAGGTATCTCTTCTCATCCAAAGGTTTGGTAAAGATATCGGCAAGTTTCTCATTGGTTCTCACATGAGAAATAACGATATCCCCCTTGATTGCATGATCTCTCAAGAAATGGTGCCAGATGTCTATATGTTTGATTCTAGAGTGCTCACAAGGGTTGTAAGCAATCTTGATGGCACTCTCATTGTCACATAGGAGGGGAACTTGGTTCATAGTGTAACCATAATCCCTAAGAGTTTGTCGCATCCAAAGAAGTTGAGCACAACAACTACCGGCTGCGACATACTCCGCTTCAGTCATGGATAGAGCAACGAAATTATGTTTCTTTGAAGACCAAGATACTAGGAACCTACCAAAGAATTAGCAAGTCCTGGAGGTACTCTTACTATCCACCTCGCACCTGGCATAATCTGCATTGGAATAACCGATGAGATCAAAATGAGAACCCTTAGGATAACATTGGCTTAGGTTGGGTGTTAGAACTAAAAATCTCATGATTCTCTTAACAGCCCTCAAATGGCATTCCTTGAGTGCGGTTTGAAATCTTACACACATACACACACTAAGCATGATATTGGACCTAGATGTACAAAGGTAAAGCAAGGATCCTATGATGGAGTGATATACCTTTTGATCCACCAATTTTCCACCCATATGTAGATTAAGATGCCCATTTATTCCCATGGGAGTCTTGATGAGTTTTGCCTTGTCCATGCCAAACTTCTTCAGAATATCATGAGTATACTTGGTTTGGCTAAGAAGTGTCTCATCTTCAAGTTGCTTGATGTCAAATCCAAGAAAGAATTTCAACTCTCCCATCATAGACATCTCAAATCTATTGGTCATGATCTTACTAAACTCATCAAAAAAGATTAGTTTGTAGAACCAAATATTATGTCATTGACATAAATTTGGTAAATGAATAAATCATTGTCAACCTTTCTAGTGAAGAGGGTAGAATTGACTTTGTCAATCTTAAAACCATTATGGGTGAGAAAATCACTAAGTCATTCATACCATGCTCTAGGGGCTTCTTAAGCCCATAGAGCACCTTATGGAGCATATAAACATAGTTAGGATATTCTTGATCTTCAAAGCCTAGTGGTTGCTCTACATAGACTTCCACCTTGATAGGCCCATTTCAGAATGTGTTTTTCATATTCATTTGATATAGCTTGAAATTATGGTGAGTAGCATAGGCAAGTAATATATGAATTAATTCAAACCTAGCTATGGGAGTAAAGATTTTTTTCAAAATCCAAACCTTCAACTTGTGAATAACCCTTGACCACAAGTCTAGCTTTGTTCCTTGTCACAACTCAATGCTCATCTTGTTTGTTGCGAAACACTCATTTGGTTCCCACTCGTGGACACCGCCCAAATGTACTGTTATAAGCAGGTACTTATGTTGGTCAGTTCCAGTTTCTACGAGTGACATAGGACTAATCGGGTGGCTTGGCTGATGTGGACCTTAGTAGCAACGGGACCGGGTGATATCATCAAACAACCATCGCTGTTGTGACCCTGAGTAGCAATAGGCCCATGTGATGTCCAACGATCACTTATCACTGCTACTAAATGGTCACAACAGTAACTGGTGAAAATGTGATGTCACCCATGTCCGTTGCTATAGCAGCAACAAGCGGTTCGATAACATCACCAGGAGCCATTGTAGCAACAGGTCACAAGATGCTCGTCACTACAATCAGACCCTGTGATACTTGTTACTGCAGTTAGACCCTGTCGCTAGAAAGGTTGTTTTGTAGTAGTGTAAAATAGGTTGGGTCCCTTTGGTGATGTGAGAAACCAAGTGGTCCGTTTCTTGGTTTGATTGTGATGAGTCATTGACTTGGCAAGGTTTGAATTCGAATCCGGGAAAGTTTTGTTTTATTTTTCTTTTACCTTTGTTTCGTTTGGAGAATCGTGTTTGCTTGTCTCGTGGTGTGCAGGTGGCAGGTGTGGCATGGCGTGCAGCGATGAGGACCGTGGCAGGAGTAGGAGACCTGGTGCAGAGGGCCGGGGATGGTCACACAGGTCAGGTACTTCGGTGGCCGGGCGGTCGAGAGGTCGGGTGGCGCCATGTGCGGTCTGCACCTAGCACGTGGAGACTAGAAGCGCGGGTTTCTTAGTTGAACCTCAAAACCAAGGTCGACGGTTTGTGAGTGGTTTGGCCTCAAAACCACTCGGACGGTTTCTAGCGGTTTGGCCTCAAAATCTGCTGCGACGGTTTTCGCGGGTACTTCGGTGGCCGGGCGGTCGAGAGGTCGGGTGGCGCCATGTGCGGTCTGCACCTGACACGTGGAGACTAGAAGCGTGGGTTTCTTGGTTGAGCCTCAAAACCAAGGTCGACGGTTTGTGAGTGGTTTGGCCTCAAAACCACTCGGACGGTTTCTAGTGGTTTGTCCTCAAAACCTGCTGCGACGGTTTTCACCAGTTTGGCCTCAAAACTGGTGGTGACGGTTTTTCCTGGTTTGGCCTCAAAACTGGTGGTGACAGTTTTTCCTGGTTTGGCCTCAAAACTGGTGGTCGGTTTCTTGGTTGAGCCTCAAAACCAAGGTGGTGGAGGGTTTCCCGGTTTGGGCCTCAAAACCGGCAGCTCTGGTTTGGTGATTTGGGCCTCAAAATCGTTGCGAGGGTTTCTTGGTTTGGGCCTCAAAACCAAGTGGGCTTCGGTTTGTCAGTTGCACCACAAAACCAATGGAGGGAGGTCGGCGCGGGACACGCGTCAAGATCTAGCAGCTTGCTTGGCGTCGAAGCAAGTCTGGCAAGGGTTTCCCAGTCTGGCCTGAAGACTG
The DNA here is from genome assembly GCA_008808055.3 of Sporobolus alterniflorus. Taxonomy (NCBI): domain Eukaryota; kingdom Viridiplantae; phylum Streptophyta; class Magnoliopsida; order Poales; family Poaceae; genus Sporobolus; species Sporobolus alterniflorus. The sequence continues at coordinate 10,112 of VSTD030003949.1, forward strand.
GCGGAGGCGCGACGATGGGTGGTGCACGTGGCACCATCACAGAGGTTGCGTCAGAGGCAAGCTGAAGATGGACGGGTAGATACGATGGGCTACATCGGACCCTGCTACCCTTGCTTTGCCGTTTTCTTTCTATTAGGCCCTAGGGGCGTAGTAGTCATTTAGCCTTTTGCTTGGGCCTATATATAGGACCCTAAATGGTTGGGGCTCCTTGTCACTTTCTAAATTTCATTTTACATCTCTACTTTAGGAGTGAGTCAAAAACAAGATTTAGTTTTTGTTCCAATCAAATGAGGGAGGGAGGGTGGTGACTTCCGTGGATCGGTTGTAATTGTGTCTTGGATTTCAATGGAATCTTTATTCTCATGTCTTGCCGTGTGTTGTTCATTTTCATTGTGCGGACTTGCGGTTTCTAGATCTGAGGTTTCATTTTTGTTCTCTGATCTCAACTGACACCATCGACTGATTT
>VSTD030003950.1:0-10577 GCA_008808055.3 Sporobolus alterniflorus
GTCACATCATCCACTAATTATCAAATCAACACTATAGTATGCCACATAATTTTGCGCAGTACAAAGACTTTAAAATAATTAATCTCACTCATATAATATCTATTTTAAATTCTGTTTCATCACTATGTTCTAGGTGATGAGATGAACAAAACTAGATATCACTTACATATGTTTAAATAATTTATAAATCAACTTAATTTGCTCTATATTTACCTATGTTTATATTTGCAACAAGACAAGAGTTATGAGTCACATGAGTTAAATCATGGGCCAAATTTTTTGCCGGGCTAAGTTTAACATAGTGATCAATGAGCGAATTTTTTATATTTTCTATGTTTTTGATTTTAGTGTTGCTTTCTTTATATACATTTAATTTGTGTTTGTTTTAAGTAAAATACTCATTATTATTCTATAATTTTAAATTTTATCATATAATACCGTAACACTGCACAGGTTATCAACTAATATAACAAACATCATTTACAAAGTTATCCATAATATCAAGGGTGAATTGAATTAATAGCCTCCCAACGGTCGTCTTGACGTCCGGGTGACGCTCGTGGCGATTCTCCTCCCCACCCCAAAATTCTCTAGAATCAATCCTACTGTGCCCTCTCCGACTGGTGCCGCCACCATCCTAACCATTCCTCCACCCATCCGCCACTTGATCCCAGTGCTTCTCGCTCCTCTCCGCTCTCAGATTCCCCCCATCTTCGGTCCGGAAGAGCCAGATTCAGCAACAAGGAAGTTTCGTCCCCATCCTGGTGGGCTGCGTCCTCAACCGCATGAGTTGCCCCCTGCCCCAGGGGCGGGACTGGCAGCAGCTCCTCACTGGGTGAGGCGGCTGGTGGCTGGTTTTCGACATCTGGTGAGGATGGCCGTGCTTTCTCCTCCGCGCCTGCCAGTCCCAGGTTGAAGTTCCCGTCCTATGCTGAGGCCCTCAGGCGAGGTACTTCCTCCAGAAGTTCAGTGACCGCCGGCGAGCGTCATCGCCGGAGTTGCAAGGTACGGTTCCAATCTTCGCCGACCGTTGTTTCTTTCTCTACCTCTGATCCACCCCACTGGGTGGGCCGGCTTTCTAGCTCAAACCTGTTTAAGCCCAATGGTCGTGGGTCAGCTTATGATGTGGCCCATCTCGGGCTCTGCCAGCCTAGACAGTCTGTCCTTAAGAAAAGTCATGTTGCTGCCCAAACGAGAAGGCAGGAATTGATAGATAGGAAGGGAAAGTCTCAACGACCTGCCGTATCTAGCTGTCGTCCGGCACAGTAGAGAGTCAGGGGCTCCCCATCGCTCGAAGACCATGATGGGCAGACAGAGCAACAACAACATGTAGTAAGAAGGAAAGGTTGGTGGCATGATGGGAGGAAAGCTTTCAATGCGAAATCCAACGCCATATCCCTAGCAGGTCAGAAGATCTTCAGAGAAAAGATGCATGGGCGCTGCTTTAACTACTTGGCGAAAGATCATCAAGTGGATGCTTGCAGAGACCCAACTCGGTGTCGGAAATGCAAGAAGGTTGGCCATACTTCTGTCAGCTGCTAGAATAATAGCGGAATACTTCTGTCAGCTGCTAGAATAATAGCGGAAAGAGAAGCCTGTGGTCCAGGGGCAAAGCCAGCCCTGGGAGCTGTCAGTGTCATCACTAATATTCAATGGGGGTCATTAGCACTAAGAACAGTGATTAAATAGTGGTTTATGAAGGATTTAGGAAAAATCATCGGTGTCAGTTGACACCAACGGCTCCATGTAGCTTCGCCCCTGCTATGGTCCAAAGCCGCGAGTTCCAGTCGCCCTGCTCATTCTCGCAAGACAGAGCTCTCTGCTCCTAAGCGATTTGAAACCAGAAACCTTCCCCTCCCTCCTCATCACCTCACATCCAACATGGAGAGGGAAGCTCGCCGCAGTTCCTTTGGACTCTCAGCTGGCGACAGGGCGCGATATCAGGTTGAAGATCTGTAGTCTTCTCAGGAAATGGGGGGTGCGCCTATGCACAGTGCCATCAACTTTCCAGGCAACCCCCGGTTTCAGCCCTGGGTGGCCTTCAAGATGGCGACCTCCACCCCTGCCATGACAGAAAGGGAAAATATGATGTCCCGCTTCGCTCTGCTGGTCAAGGAAGAAGGGTCATCGAGGCTGAGGTCTTGTGAGGAGCCCAAGGAAGTAATCCTTCACCATTTTGGAGTGCGCAAGTGAGAAATGTAAGCTTACCACAGTAATCCTCATCCCTTCATTGTGATTTTCTCTGAAAAGAGAGCCCGAGATGTTGTGTTCGCAGCGGGAAGGTTGATTGATGGGCATGTGGAACTCAGTTCCTCTGCCTGGGAGCTAGATGAGTTTGGGGAGAGAGCCATCATCCCTTACCATGTCAGATTAATCATCGAAGGGCTGCCGCAGCATGCCTGGAATCAGGAATCCATAGCTTTAGTCCTGGGAGACGAAGCTGTCATCCATCATGTCGATGAAAATACCAGAAAAAGATTGGCCAAAGGTTCTTTCAGTGCTAGGTATTTTGCAGGGACCCCTCCTGGATCCCACAGGTGTTATACTTTACATTGATCAAGAATGAATCCGATGGTCTCAGTTACTCCCAAGCTCACTTTGTCAGGCCTAGAGGCGTCAAAAATGTCCATGTGTTTAAGCTGCTAATTCATATAGATGTCGTGGAAGACCTTTTGTTCTATCACCACCCTCGAGATGAGCTTCTAGCTGATGGGAAAGTACCTTGGAGGGCATTCGTGTGGCAGGAAGGCCGGCTTGATGGTGAGCAGGATGAGGAAGATTTTGATCCTGTGAGCGGGTACTATGGAGCCAGAGATGATACAAGATGGCATCACAGAGACGATGAAGATGATGATAGAGAGAGAAAAGGCCAAGATCTCGTAGTGTTCCAAGGCACGACTCGAGAAGGATGGAAGGCAGCAATGGAACAAGAAACCGGGAGGTAGGGAAGGACCGTGGTAGTGGCTGGTACAAGGGTGGAACATCTGCAGGCAGATACAAGGCTGACTTGGGGGTCCTAGGCCTGGAAAGATCTTCTGAGATGGATGTCATACTAATCAATCCTCAGAATGTGCCAATGGATACAGTTCCATCATACCATAGTATGAACAGTAAGGGGGAAGGTAACCAGAGGGATTAGAAGACCAGTCTTCGGCATTCAGAGAAACAAGACCTGAATTGGCAACCAGAGCATGTGGAAGCCTCGTATAGTGTGAAACATGCCAGTCCAATCGATCCCAAAGAAGTGATGGATGTACAGCAATTGGGCTCAACAGATATGAGAAGATCCTCGGCCTCAGATGTGATAGTGATCAAGCCTCAGCCCTTGCCGGCTATCTCTGTAACAAAGGAGCATAATAGGCAGGAGGAGACCATTGAAAGTCTGGTCATGGCCAAATGTGTGGATTCCCAAACAGCTCTGTCTTGCATGAAGGAAGCTTCCACTTTTGAATCTGCCCCATGACTCAGTGCACAGTGGAGGAAGTCCCTGACCATTTTGAGACTCAGGAGGATGACCTCCTTGAGGCTGTTCCAGCTGCTAGGTCTGAAGGTCAGGATGTCCAAGGTGAAGTACTTCACAATGCTGAAAAATCCATGGATCAGATCAGTCCTCACCAGGTAGACCAGATGATTCAGGAGCAAGGACAACAACTACATGAGCTCCTCCAACTGTTCAAGCAGACCACTACTATGCCACTCTCCTCTTATGTGTTGCAGACTCCAACCCACAAAACCCCAAATCAGACTGGCCCTGAGCCTAAAGACCTAAGCATGGAGAAGAAGCAAAGGAAAAGCCAGAGACTGAAAGAAAAGAATGACAGAGGCAAGCCCATAATCAAAATGGCACAGGATCTTGTGGCCAAAAAATGTGGGGTCATTGATGAAGAAAAAGAGCTTGACAATATGACACTCCAGAGCTACATTGACATGTACAAGTGCCCCCTATCTGAAGATTCTATGGAGGCCATCAAGAAGCTAACTGAGGTAGCATCTGAGAAGAAAAAGAAAAAGAAGAGCAAGCAGAAGGAGATTAAAGGGCAGTCTGAGAAGAAGAAGGACAAAAAGGGCCTGAAGCCTTCCTCCAGGGGGATGCTGTCCTGGAGGCCTGAAGCTCCAGCCTGTGTAGCTCTAGTTGTTTCCTGTGTTTCCATGTTAGGCCTCCTTATTTTGTTGTCCTTGTGCTCCCTCCTATGGGGGTTGGCTGTTTCTAAGATCCTAGTGTCTTTTGTTGTTGTCAGACTGTTATGCTGGCCAGTCGAGCCCAAGTATCCTTGGCCTTTTGTGTGTGCTGATTGTTATCTAAGAACTTGTTATCCTGTGTATCAGAATTGGAAGCTGGTCCTGCTTTATCTGTTTACTGATAGTAGTTTGTTTCAGTGTCCTTATGGATAATGCAAACCTAAAGTACCAAATGATGACCTAGAATGTCAGAGGCCTCAATAACCCTGCTAGACAGGAAGAAGTCAAGCAAGTTGTCAATGCCTTCAGACCTGACATTGTATGCTTGCAGGAAACTAAACTATAAGAGATCAACACATCTAACATTAGGAGTATTCTGGGATCAGAATTTGAGGATAATTTCTATTGCTTGCTTGCTGCTGCCACCAGAGGGGGCATCCTGGTAGCAGCAAGGGGATCATTGTGTCAGATTCAACACTTTTGGACGACTATAAACTGTATCTCAGCCTCTGTCAGGGACATTAGAACTAACAACACTTGGACCTGTACAGAGATTTATGGCCCCTAGGGGGACTTAGAAAAGAAGATGTTCTTAAGAGAGCAGAAGACAATCAAACACAATGCTTTACCTCAATGGTTGATACTAGGGGACTTTAATCTGATCTACTAAGAGCAGGACAAAAATAATGGTTCTCTAAACAGAAGACTAATGTCAAGATTTAGGAGAACTCTCAACCAAATGGAAGTTAAAGAGATTGAGCTGATTGGTAAAAAGTTCACTTGGTCTAACAATCAAGCTCAACCGACTCTTACAAGAATTGATAGAGCTTTTTGCTCACCTTCTTGGGAAGATATTTACTTAAACCTTGTCCTACACCCCTTATCTTCTTCTATGTCAGACCATTGCCCCTTGTTGTCGCTCCCCCTACACCCTCCTTCACCTAGACCAAAATTTAGGTTTGAAACATATTGGATTGATATGCCAGCTTTCCAAGAGTGTGTGCTACAAGCTTGAAATAAGTAGGTACCCTCTAATCACAACCCTCTGAAGGTACTACATATCAAGTTGACCAGGACTGCCAAGGCCTTAAGGTCTTGAGCCAGTACCCTAGTTCCTGATGGCAAGCTAGCAACAACAATTTGTAGAGAAGTAATTGGGCAGTTGAAAATGGCACAAGAGAACATAACGCTCACAAATCAAGAAATAAGACTCATCAAGCATCTAAAGCAAAGAATCATGGGCCCAGCTGCCATCCAAAAGAGTAGGGCACGACAAAAATCAAGATTGACATGGCTCAAACTGGGAGATGCTAACACAAAATACTTCCATATCATGGCTAATATTCAAAAAAGGAATAACTTCATATACTCTCTGCAACCAAAGATGGGACCAGTCACTCTACAAAGTGAAAAACATTTAGTAATCTTCAATCATTTCTAGCAGCAGTTAGGGTCTTATGCACCACGAAGTTGTGCCTTAGACTTCAATAGCTTAGGGTGGCCCAACAGATCCCTTCAGCACCTGGAAGATGAGGTCACAGAGGAGGAGGTTCACAAGGTTATCAAGGAAAGTCCAAAAGAAAAAGCACCTGACCCTGATGGGTTCATAGGTCTATTCTTTGTTGTTTGCTAGAATACTATTAAGGAGGATCTTATGATGGATGTGAAGCATTTTTTCTCTTTGAACCAACAAGATCTTTGGCTGCTCGATCAAGCTTTCATAGTTCTTATACCAAATAAGAGTTGCCCTGACAAAGTGAGTGATTATAGACCAATTAGCCTCACCCATAGTTTTGCTAAGCTAATCTCAATTTTTGGGCTTGAATTGGGTAATTTGGTGGTAGCCAACCAAACAACCTTCATTAAAAATAGGTGTATCCATGATTGCTTCATATATGTTAAAGAGATGATCAAAACCCTTCACGAAAAGAAGACACCTTCCTTGTTTATCAAATTGGATATTTTAAGGCTTTTGATACAGTCAATTGACCTTAGCTCCTAAGTATTTTTACTCATTTGGGATTTGGTCAATCTTGGAGGAATTGGATATCAGCTTTATGGTGCCCTGCATCTTCTGCCATCTTGCTAAATGGAGAACCTGGTAGAAAAGTTCTTCACTGTAGGGGAGTGAGGCAAGGGGATCCTCTCTCCCTAATGCTCAAGTAGTCAGCATTCAAAACCTCAGTATCTCATGCCTTCGCATGCTCAAGTAGTCAGGCCATGTGTCACGCGACCAATGACACTTAGCCCAGCTTGATTTGAGAGAAACCTGAGTATCTAGAAGGACTCGATACCCTTGCAACTCGGGCGGATCAAGATCTTTGAATGTCTGATCAGGCGAGCCAATGCTCTATGCTGCGCGACCATGGCACTAAGAACTGATCACATCTAGGAAAAATCATTAGCTCAACAAACTGAGCAAGGTCTCAATCCATGTCGTCAAAGGCTTCGAATGCTCTATGAACTTGGCACATGACACTAACAGTCCTAAGCACTAAGTTGGGAATTACTTAGTGAAAAATCCAGACTGTCCGAGCGGACTGGTAATTATGACTCATACGCACGACGACTTCGAATGTTCGAGTCCAAGAGACTATGTAGACACTAAGTCCTGGCTAGCCTATGAGCAAAACCCTTACTTGACACATTGAGTAAGGTTAGGTTATTGCCATAGGAAGATGTCCCTAGGCTATGATATTTTGCTTGCTATCACTCAGCTACGAGCCAACATGAATATCCGACCTCTTCATGATGTTACAACACCTCGAAGCTCTGAGCTCGGGGGCTATGCGATCTTACCACAACCAGTACAACCTTGAGTTGCCGCGCCATCGCCAGCATGACTCGGCAGCATTGTCACCAGTATGACTCGACATCTACATCACGCCACGGTCAAGTCATCTCGGTAGCGCAGTCGCCAACAAGACTCGACAACATTATCGCCAGTATGACTCGACATCTACATTGCATCACGGTCAAGTCACCTCGGCAGTGTCGTCGCCAGCATGACTCGGCCCTACATCGCGTCGTGGCCAAATCACCTCGGCAGCACCATCGCCATGATGACTCAACAGCATTGTCGCCAGCGTGACTCATCGCCTACATCACACCGCGACCAAGTCACCCCAGCAGCGCCGTCTCCAGCATGACTCGGTAGCACCATCGCTAGCATGACTCAGCATCTACATCACGCTGCGGCCATGTCGCCCTGACAATGCTATCACCAGCATGACTCGACAGCACTGTCGCGAGCATGACTTTGCATCTACATCACGCTGCGGCCAAGTCACCCCAGCAACGTCGTCGCCAGCATGATTTGGTAGCACCGTCACCAACATGGCTCGACATCTACATCGCGGCGCGACCAAGCCGCCCCAGCAGCACCATCGCCATCATGACTCAACAACATTGTCACCAGCATGACTCGGCGCCTACATCATGCCACGGCCAAGTCGCCTTGGCAGCACCATCGCTAGCATGACTCAGCAGCACTGTCGCCAGCATGACTCGGCATCTACAACACTCCATGACCAACTCCACCTCAGAAGTGCCATCACCAGTAGGACTTGACAGCACCATCACCGGCATGATTCAGCATCGACGTCACACAACTGCTTGATCATCAACATCAATAATATATGACTTCAGTGGCAAGTAGACACGCTGCCAGCTCATACTAGTACTATTCACTATTATGTTTGGTTCTAGGGCCAATGCAAGTGTCCTGATGCGCTGCTTGGCACCTCCGTGAAGCATCTGAAGACTCACATTTGAAGACTTTAAACTCTAGACACATGAGTTAAATTCTTCAAAAGATTTAATTCGAGAGTCGGGGGCTACACCTAATAGGTACACCTATACAGTGCCCCTATTCGATCAATTCATTGAAAAAACACTCAACAATTCCATGCCAGAGTATTTAGTTCCTGAAATTGAGTACTCGGCAAATTCGTCACAGACAAGGATGATCTAGATCACCCAACATCTAGTCACTTACCAAGCACTCGGGGGCTGCTGACGAGGATTGGTACCCGGTGTACCACCCCGCATAGACTCAGAAGGCCCAAGGAGGGGTCTGCAATGACTCGGTCAACCATCTAGAAGATTCTAGAGGACCATGTCTTGCTCCCCAAGGCATAGATAATTATATCTATAAAAATATATGTAAATTAGACAAGTAGAGATAGAGTCATGATTGGGATCATGTTGTAACCGACTCGGTTATCTTCCTTATAACCTCACCCCCTTAGATATAAAAGGAGGGGTAGAGGCACCCCCAAAGGGAGGATAAAAAGAAGCACAACCACCACATCAATTGCTATGAGCAATACAAGAACACAAGGCATAAGGCTATTATCCTTCGGAAGGTCTGAACCTGTATAAAAATCCTTGTGTCTCATGTGTTACTATTGTTCTCTTGATCTTGTGACCACCCCTACTCTAAATCATTGTCACAAACCACGACAGTATAGAACCTCTGCACCTCTTGTTCAACGCAGCCCAAGATGCTGGCTTGCTAGGAAAGCTTCCCTCTGTTTGTGATGCTGTCAGAGTAGCCCTCTCTGCAGTGGCCTAAACACTAATCTAGCAAAAACTCAGTTCTATCCCATCCAGTGTGGAGAGGTCAATCTAGATTTTCTGTAGGCTGCTGGTAGACCTATTTACACTTTCCCTTGCACTTATCTAGGCCTGCCATTAAGTTATAAAAAAACTTCACGAGCCATGCTTCAACCTCTAGTCCAGAAAGTAGGGGACATGTTGCCTGGATGGAAGAAAACTTTCCTAGCTTATTCTGGAAGGCATCTGCTAGTGCAATCTGTGTTGTCTGCTATGCCAATTCATTTTCTCACAGTTTTCAAAATGCCCCAATGGGCAATCAAGGGCATAGACAGATTTAGGAGGAGCTTCTTCTAGAGGGGAAAGGACTCAAATTAGATTTCTGGAGGGCATTGTTTAGTGAATTGGGAAACCTACTCAAGGCCCAAGAAATGGGGTGGCTTGGGTTTCAAAGACCTAACCAAATTTGGTAGGGCCCTTCGGTTGAAGTGGCTCTGGCTTGGATGGGACCCTCAAGAGAGAAACTAGAAAAATATTCTTTCTATGTAAGACAAAACAGACATGGCTCTCTTTTTCTCCTCTACTATTATCCACATTGGAAATGGGCTTAACACACCATTTTGGTAGGCAAAATGGGTGCAAGGAATTTCTCCAAAAGAGATGACCCCAAATCTCTTCAAGCAGGCCAGGTATAAGAGGAGATCAGTAAGATATGAGATGAATAGCTACAGCTGGATAAGGAACATCCAAAGCATAAACAGTTCCATCCTCATCCAAAAATTTGTGATGCTTTTTGTAGCTTTGCAGTCGATAGAACTGAGTGACATCAATGATGAAATCACCTAGAAATGGACAGTGAAGGGAAAATTCTCAGTGGCCTCAGCCTATGAGTGCCAGTTTTATGGGGTTGTCTCCATGTTCCCAGCTGCAAATATATGGAAAGCTAGAATTGAACCTAAATGCCATTTCTTCCGCATGGTTAGCCATGCATGACAAAGTGTTGATGGCTGACAACATGGAGAAGAAGAATTGGCCTTGTAATTCCACATGTTCCTTATGCTTTTGTCAACCAGAGACAACTCAACACATCCTAACCTAGTGTAATTACACAGAAGCTCTATATAGCAAGCGTTAGCTCCTAATTTTAATCTACCACAGTATCAGCAATTGGCGCTACTGGATGGCCCGATTCAATGGGTCCATTTTATTTCATCAAGAGGAAGTAAGGAGGATCAGAGATGCAAATTGGGTGTTGTTTTCACTTTCTGGTGGTGGGTGTGGAAGGAAAGAAATAGTAGAATTTTTGATAGTGAAGAGTGATCCATTCCACAGTTGCTCTGCCTGGTGCAAGATGATCTTAGAGGGTACTCACTGGCGCATGATTAAGGGCAGAGCCCCTGTTACTATCTTCACTGCCCAGCTGCTCGTTCCATCAGATCTGTGATTTAGTTGCCTGAGGCCTCTCTGTCTATTTCCTGACAACAGGTGGCGGATGCTCTATTTTTGGTTTATGCGTGGTGTTAGAGTTAACCTATTCGGTTTGCTGGGTCCGACCTCCTTTGCTTTCTCAGCGGAGGTCCTTGGCCCCTGGCCTTGTGTCCAGCCTGTGTTGCCCTGTTTTGTGCTGTGCTTTGGGTCCTTTTCTCATGCTCCGTGTTGTGTGCGCTCTCTGGTCTTGGTGTGTGTGTGTCCTGGTTTCCATGGGGGATGTGGGTGATCTTGGGGGGTTTCATTGAGAAACCCTCTCACCTGAAGTTCCTTTTTTTTACCGGGTGTTGGCCGGGCATGTCTGGTCTTAGTCCTTTTGTAATTCTCTTTTCTAGCTTAATGAATGGTAGAGA
>VSTD030003951.1:0-10577 GCA_008808055.3 Sporobolus alterniflorus
CCTCCACTCCAGCCCGCGCCGTCGCCGCCTCCTCGCTCATCCGCTCCCGCCTCCCCTTCGTAGTTAGCAGCTCCCTGCGCTGTGGGCGCGCGGCGCCGAGTGGCCTATAGCACACTGCTCGGGAGCGCGCATCCCGGTGCTTTCTTTGTCTGGTTCGGTTCGTTCCCGGTTGAGCTCGACCACTTCGCACTTGAGTCGGGCCTGACGAGGGAGAGGAGATGCCCTACGGCCCCACCTGTCACCGTCAGAGTCGTTGTACTGTACTACAAGCGATGAGTATCCACAGGCTTTCCTGATCAGTAATTGAACGGATATAGAATAGAAGCCCGATACTGACTTTTGCCTAGGAGATTGAAAGTCACGGTGATTTAGATTGATGAAATTCTGTATACCACAAAACAATCGAAGAACCATCCATTCAATCCTCACGGATTGGAACGAGGAAATCCTGACGGTGGTCACAGCTTTGGACGCAACGGCGACGTGCTCTGGTGATGGGCCCCGATGAAATCCAGCACAAGAGATGTCAGCTCCTGCTCGTGGCCGGTGTAGCGGTGGTCGGCGCCCGCCATTATTCGCAGCTCGTGGTTGGGGATGTTTGCTGCGAACATCCGGGCGTCTTCAGCCGGGACTATCTCGTCTTTGGCGCCGTGGATCGTGAGGACCCTGCACATCATCACAGATTCGCGTTGGCGACTGATACAGTACGTGTTTGGAAATTGATACAGGCGTAAGAGTAGCTTCACCTGCAGTCTCTGCTTATGGCACGGCTAGAGAGAAGGGTATCAGTGCTCAGCCGGTCTTCCAGACTTACTTTGGTCACCCGGTACTCAAACTCCCCTGCAAAGCATATATTTTACAAATGATTAGTACAACTCAATGCGAAAATAAGTAGACACCCCAGTCAGAAAGTATTGCCATACAATGCAAGTCATCTTATGTTGACAATGTAAACAACATTCAATCTGCTTAATATTAGTAACTTCAAAATGTTTGCAGCGAAGCCAAAAGGAAAAAAAATGGAAAGCGAGGAAAAATACATTGGTATCAGGGCCCAGCATCATGCCAGGGTTGCAACGTATTCCAAGTGAAGTGTCAGTGCCATAGCTCACTTTCTAATTGTTCTGCCATACTGGCATGTGTCCTGCTACCTTTGGACGAGTAAGAAGAATCACCGACACTATAGTTTTGCTTTAGGTAGTTCCAAGATTGTTGCAAGATCCGATGTGGTGCTTTGACCTCGAGAATGGGCCTAACCAGGAACAGCCTAGGATGCAGAGTTCTATTGTAGTAAGATAGGGATTAACAAAAAGTAAAGCATACCTTTTCTATTTTTGACATCTATGTACCCATCTTTCTCTATTCGCCGCATGAAATTCTTCCCAAGGCGTCCATCAATGCCTCGCTCCAATGCAAAGCGGCCAGAAATATTCACAACAATGGGGGCATCATGGTACATGGAAGCATATAGAAGGACAGCATTTCCTCCTGAAGGTAAATAATATAACTAGTTAGACAATAGATCACAAATTGTTTCATGAAAGCTTGGGTGTCAGTTTATCTCTCTAAGTGATGAAAGCATGCTACGAGAAAAGGAATGATCATACAAAAACTTGCCTAAGTATTTTAAACGTAAAGGTCAACTCAGAAACAATCCTCATGCAGGGGATGTTGTCTACTATCAATATCTTACCTTCAGACATTACATTACATTTACACGATGAAGATAGGAACATGGCAGGTATGGCATACTGAACTGCTTAAGTGATTATTTTCAGTTATGGTGAACATATCAGTACATGCCTTTACATGAAGGATCAAGGACAGAAAGCAGCATTCAAGAGGACATCCCTACCATGTTTTGATACTAACTATTCATGTCAATGTAGTTCTTCAGACATTAAAATATACAATATCCATTCTTGTGCATGCATTTAGCATCAATGCATAACAAAATAAAATACCTCAATGGTTTTGAATAGTACATGCATAAATCAGCTGCTTATTTACCTTTGCTATGCCCAACAAGAGCAATTATGTCATATTTCTGTTTTGAGAAATATGATACTACAGAGCGCAAGTCAGTCGCTTCTTTTCTGTAGTTTCCATATTGGAATTCACCCTCACTTTCCCTGGAAAAGAGAGAACCCACAACTCAACATTGTGGCTACCAGAAAGAAACTCTGTTACTAATACACAAGTTTTAAGATTATGACAGCTGATACTAGCAAACTTGGTATAAAGTGTGTGGTATAAAGCACACACAAGCAACCACACTGACATGGATGAATTTTCAATTTTGTACTGCAATGAAGTGGCAGAGTTTTGGGTTTTGTTCCTCCGTTTATATCTGAAAAGGAACTGATCATGGCCAAAGTGCCTGCCTAAGACGCATGCATGGCCAACAACCTGGGTGTGTGCTCTGCCAACTGAAATCAAAAGTCTAGGAGTCTTAACTGCCTAACCGACGGGGTTCCTAACTGACAGGACTGACAATGAAGATAAGGACTAAAACCACACTAATAAGCTCAAACAAGATTAATGATAAACATAAAGGGTGTAAAAAACGCCTATCCATAACCAAGAAACATTTTGATTTAACATTAACAGTAAAAGTCACAAGATGACTGATATCATGCTATGGCCTATGATCTATAGCACAGTCACTACAAGGTGCAAATGGCCTACCCATTTCCAGCAAAATCAAACCGAAGAGCATTAATTCCTTCTCTTGATATAGCAGCAGCAAGGTCAACCAGAATGCTGTCATCCTGCAAGTTACAATGTCCATAGTTCCAGATTATTAATAGTTAGTACATAGCCCCCATAGAAACATAATTTATTTTTTATGAATCACGAGAAACATGTTTTTTTGAAGAATCAGTAGAAACATAATGTTTCTTGTTATGCTTATTATTTTCTACTACTGACATTTGTCTCACATCGAGAACTGCAAATATAATTGTTCTGATAGTTGCAAAATGTTGCTCCTTTTCTTCATTTCTTGTAATATAACCAGCACATCATTTTGTTGTTTATTTTGTAACGCTCATGTAAGAAAATATACTGTAGATTACAGATTAAACAAATATGCATAAGCAAAACTTTGCCTGGAGAGGTAGGCTGAGGCCACTGAAGCGGGTGTTATTGTTAAATCTTCAAAGGTTCAAATAACATCCAACACTAATAAGGATAATCTTAGTAGGCCAAAACTGAAGAAGCCACATATGAATCTTCATGTCTTATCAGTTCAGACTAATACTAGTATTATACTCTACTTATCACTTTTTTTTGAACCACGAACACAGCAAGGGAAGCACCACATCCTAATAAAGTATATACTCACAATCATTGAAAGAAACTGGAACTAAATATTTCTCAGATCACGGTGTCCCTACGAAATATTTTGTATGACAGCAACACAAGCAGGGGGAAATAAGTACACATAAGAATCTTGGATAACTAAGCTTAATACCTGGTACTTAAATAAAGAAGTTTCCTACAGATGCGACATACTTGCCTTTGTGGCTCGGAATCCATGACAAAGGATCGCAAGTTTCTTTGAACTTGTCTGATGTAATAAACCAACAAGCTTCTCCCCATGATTGTTTGAAATTATAACTCTTTGTTGGAAAGTAACTGCAAGCCATATATACAAATTGTCATACAAGCACAGAAACGAGTAGTAAACAACATCGGCAAACATATATGTTTGGAAAATGAATTAAGGTCCGATACAAACACCAAATTGGAGAGCTTCACCTTGAATTTCTTCACAAAATGAATTTAGTTACTAGAAACCAAATAGTGAATTTCTCCACAAAATGAATTAGTTACTAGAAACCAAATATTTTCTTAAAATTATCCAGTTTGACACCTCGCACAGTTTATTCCAGCCGTAAACTAAACCCACTCAGAATCTGACCTTTTAAAAGGGAACCAGTAAAAGAATAACCTATTCTAGCCGTGAACT
This sequence comes from Sporobolus alterniflorus, assembly GCA_008808055.3. NCBI lineage: Eukaryota > Viridiplantae > Streptophyta > Magnoliopsida > Poales > Poaceae > Sporobolus > Sporobolus alterniflorus. The sequence goes on from VSTD030003951.1 coordinate 3,974, forward strand.
GCTCCAACCCCCATTAAATCTGAGGATTGGGGACTAAATTTAAAAAATCAGCACATATCACTAAAATTTATCATATAGTATCCAAAATTGAACTGAGCGAGTGTGCGAAATTCCAATCTGATGCTGTAAGCTAATCAGAATTCCTCAGTCCCCTGAACGAGACCAATCGTCGCAAGCGCTCAGCCTCCAGGAGCCATTTTTCTGGAGAATGCGTGAGAGGGCTAGTGGGGCATCAGACCTGGGGACTGCGGGGATTTCTCCCGCGGCATGGACGAGAACGCCAGGCACGGTCTGGCCGCCCGCTTCCCCGGTGCAGCGATCCACTAGTTATGGGGCTGTTCGGCGGGGAGGGGCACGCACGCCGCGCGCTCCGAGGAAGGAGGATTGGAGGAACCGCGGTTTCAGGGGAAGCAGAGGTGGAACTGTGGAAGACTCCGAGCAGGAAGACGTGGGCCCGGCAACCCGCGTGCCAGCGACCCAACTTCGGTCCTACAGTATTCGGTAAATCCTCAGATTTTGACTTGATACGAGTAAGAGGATTCGAATTAGACAAGTACGGACAAAATGGAAGAAAGAAAATTTAAAAAGGCAATCCCAAAGTAAAAAAAAGCCTACATCTAAGGCCTCGAGACTCACTTGGGCCGGTCGTTCGCGGGATCAAACCCGTTGGAGTCCAGGAAAGAGACCTACAGGGTCGCTGCTCATCAGTGACAGTCTTGGTTTGGGGGCACCGCCGTAAGCGGGCTCAACAGCGAGGCGCTCACCGTCGGGTGAATGTCACCCGTGGGTAAATGGTCTAGCAGGCGACGGTGCTCTTCTGACTGGTCACTGCCGACAGCCTCACGCGCTCTCACTCTTGGTTTCGGGATAGAGGCGGGGGAGAAAAGAAATGAGGGCTAGGGTTACCGGTGTGGCCACATCGAGGTTTTATTCGCTCGATCTCGACGGCTAGCCATTCAGTGAAATTCAACACTGCACGTGCTTTTGCACCAAAAACAGCCCAGGTCGACTTCCACGACCTAGGCCCACGACGCGGTGTGTTAAGGACGCGCAGGCTGGGCCGAGCCACTTTCGGCATTTAGGCCTGAATGTTTTCGTTAAGTAATTCATGAGTTTTTGGACGAATCGTTTTTGACATCTGGGCCAAAAATTGCTTAAGTTTTCTGTTTTCTATTTTCTAGGAAAACATAATGAATTGGAAAATTGGCCCAAAATTAAGTATAATTAAGAAATTTAGTTACGATAAAGTATAATTAAGAAATTTAGTTACGATAAATTTCTAGATAAAATATGTTTTATGTCAGTGGCCCTTTCTGCACTTTTTTCAGAAATTCTGTATTGATTTTTCTGGTTAGTTTGATCCAACGATTGAATTTGATTGAAAAATTGAGTTAATTAAGTTGTGATTAAGATTAATTTTTGCAACTACCATAATTAAATTCAGATTAAGATTAAGCTCCCGCTGTGTTTTAAACTAAGTTATATGGTTTTTCTATTCATAGACTTATTAAGGCATTATTTATTTTTTACTAATTAAATTTGAACCAAAGAGAAAATTTGATTAGGAGAATAAATAATTTTGTGATGATATAATGATTTTATTTGTTAACCAACGGTGGTGATAAAATCGTCATGATTAAGTTGAATTAATTCTGTTTCTCTACAACGGTGCTGTAGAATTAATTTCCCTTAATTATGGTTACATGAGTTAATTTTGACCAACATTAAAATAATTCATGTATTATTATTATTATTGTCATTATTGATAAATATATATCATGCTTTCTTTATTGTTTCTTTTAGGCAACATGATGAGTCATCTCTTCGCCATTGAGCCCCTCAGTGGGGGAAACTATGGCTCATGGAGGGAGATCATTGAGATAGCGCTCGTGTTATGGGAGATTGATCTCACACTTATGACGGACCATCCCATAGAGCCCGCGGAGCCTGTAATCGACGAGAGCGAGGCCCCTGAGGCTTTTGCCACTCGTCAGTGGAACTTCGCACCCATAAAGATGCAGTACGATCTCAATCGTGCTAAGTGGTATTCTTCCAACTGTAAGTGCCTCATGGCCATTAAGAACTCCATCATGTAGGCTATCAATGGAGCAATCCCACCCTGTGATACTGCTAAGGAATACCTTAAGAAGGTGTAACACCTCGAAATCCTAATCAAGTAAGCTGCAACTAAGTCTTAAGGTAAGAGCAAATCAAGTCGCTAAAGTTTGAATTTGAATTCAAAGATGAAAATTGTAGATTTCAAGTTTCTATATAATGTGGACCATTTGACTCAGTCAACATTTTTTGAGGATTTATTTAAGTCAAATCAAACCATACTCCAAAAAGAAAATTTGTTCTTGATGACTTGTTCTATAAGTGTACAAATCTACAAAAATTATTGAGGTAGAAAATTATTTCTTTTAAGGGTCCAAACAGAGCTATTCAACTTAGTTTTCAGACTTAGAGAAATTCCTCTAGTTTTGCTTAATGATTAGTACTTTTAGAAATTTCATATCTTCTTCAATATTGGGATATGGTGAATGAATGCCATCCAGATTAGATCAGAGTCCAAACCTTGTAGATCACCATGGAGCACTTCTTGTCCAAAGTGGAGTTCTGGTGCATTTGCAATAAGGGATGCAATTGACCTATCTGACCACAATTCAGTCCAATCAGTTTGACCCGGAATTATTTGAATAATTCAAAATCCATGGAGATGTGGAAGAAGTTGCCAAAATGAAAAAATGTTCCAAATTGTATTTCCTACCTCCATAAAAATTTCTGGGTTTTTAGTCCAATCCTAACTATTTTAATTAATTTCCCAAAGCTTAAAATATACCTTGCTTTCCTGAATTTTTTGCTCAGATTACACTTCGAATTTGAAGAAGCTCCAATGACAAAAGTTGTTCATCTTTTCAAATCATGTCGCCCCATATCTTTATTTGAATTTTGGAGCTTTGGAAACTAGCTTTTGGACCAAATCAAAGTTGGATCAGATTTGGAATTTAAATTGAATTTTAAATACATCGGGCCCACCTGTCAGCCCCTCCTTCATCTCCTCTGTCGCGCGCCGCGTGAGCGTCCTGTCGACGCCACTGGTGCATGTGCCCACCGCTGGCTCCCGTGTGCTACAGGCTGCCTCAAGCCCCTCCTGGCCCTCCTCCGCTATAAAGAGCTCCTCGGTGCCACCCTCCATTCTTCTTTCTCCCCGCGTTTGCACCCTGCTCCACCATTGTTGCTGCTCCTCCAAGCTCACCGGTGACTGCCCACTCTGCCACCTCTTGTCGACCACCAAGGCCTCAATGAGGTGTGCACAGCTTCCGTGCTCATTCCTCGCCGCACCTCATCGTCTGAAACCTCAGGAGCTCACCGCAATCCAATTTTTCCCCACCGTCGTACCTTGCTCCACTGCCGCTCGGGGAGCACCACCCACCGGCCGTCGTCTCCACAATAGATCGGTGCCTAAACCTTCCCCACTTCCATGTGAGGCTTCAGGACCCTCAAGAGCTGAACATCGGCCACTGAAACTGCCTCCTCACCGGCACCCTCCACCACCCGCACAACCCCGCCACCGCTGACCACCTTCTAGGGAGCTCCGCGCCTCCCACTGTCACAAAGTGAGGTCGGTGCAGCCACCTTGGCCCCTCGTCATCGGCAGTGCCGACGCGGCCAGGCCACTGCCACGGCCGGCTCTGTAGCCAGAGGAGCCGCGCGCAGCCAGGCCGGTGCACTAGAGAATCCGGCCCCAGCCGCTGGGCCGGCCAGGCCGCACGGGCCTAGTAGTGGCCGGTTGTGGGCCAAATTCAGCACAGTGACCGATTTCGTCTTTTCCAATTTCATCTCCTTGATTTAAATTCCAGAAAATTGGTGGAAATTCAAAAATCCGTAGAAAATTGCATAAAATTCATAAAATACACATTTATTTTTCTTAGAATCCTCATGAGCATATCTACCATGAGATCTTTACCTCTTGTCATTCTCTCAATAATGCCTTGTATGAAAATTCATGAAACCCAATCTTGCTTAAATTGTATAGAAATATTCATGCATGATCTTGGTCTTATTCTTTGCATGACCACGTGTACCCTATTCTTAAGCCCATATAAAATATCTTGTGGATTACCCTTGATGACATTGCTAGTATTTGGATGACGTTGACAATTGCTAGGTGTAGATATAGACATCGGTAGACGTCGAGTGGTCGAAAGACCACATGTCGATGATAGGTGCTTCATATCACCCTTTCACTTGAGGCTATATTGAAATTGGATAACCCGAGATCGAGCGGGGCCCTTAGGTGGTTGTAACCCCCGCATGTGTCGGTTAAGGACCGATGAGTTGGTTCCCATGAGTAAGTATTGAACTTACTGATCATATGTCCGTGATATGGGCCCGATAAGTCTAGTAGCCGACTGTCAACAGAAGATTGGCTTTGCCCCCACTGCTTCAATAGCTGTCCTGGGAGAGAAACTGGGTACGGACTCGTGGATCAGTCAGCCGGTGTGCTGTGGATTGTCTCGAAAGTCTTTTTTCACGGGAGCAGTGGCCCTGCTTAACTCTACCAAAATTATGAAGGTAAAAAAGTATTTGTTTTAAGGGTACAAACATAGCTAATCCACTCAATTTTCAGACTTGGAAATTTTTTAGGTTTTAGCTTAACGATTATCACTTTTTGAAATTCAATATCTTCTTTGATCTTGGGGGTTAGTGTATACCTGTCACCTAGATCATAGTACAATATTTGAAGATCACCATGTAGTACTTCTTGTCCAAAGTGAATCTTTGATGAATTTGCAATAAGGATTTCAATTCGCCTATCTGACCACAATTCATTTAAATCAATTTTCCTAAAATATTTTGATTAATTCAAAATTTGTGAAGATTTGGAAGAAGTTGCCAACATGAGAAGTATTACAAATTGGATTTACTAACTCCATTCAAATTTATGGATTTTTAGTCCATTCCTAGCTATTTTAATTAATTTTCTAAAGCCAAAAACAGACCTTAAATTCTCTAAATTTTCATTCAAAACCTGTTTCGAATCTGAAAAGGTTCCTATGGAGAAAGTTGTTCCCCTTTTTGCACCCTTCACAAACATATTTTATTTAAAATTTTCCAGCTCGGGAGGGTCCTTTATGGAGCTGTCAAAATTTGAAAGAATTTGAATATAATTCGAATCCGTTTAAATTTTGATTTTGAATGAAATTTTCGCCGCCGCCCAGCACTGTAACCCTGGGGTCCACTTGTCGGCACCCCATTTCCCGCCCGTTCAGGCAACGGCGCCCGACCGCCGCCAGCCTCCGCCAGGGGCGCGCCGCTGCCGGCCAGGGCCCCCACTCCGCGCGCACGGAGACCGGACCCCCCCCCCTTCAGCCTGCCCGGGCCGACCCCCACTTGCCCCTCCCGTTTTTTCCCTCTGCTCGACAGAGAAACCGTCGCACCTCCTCACGGAGCTCCCATCACCGGCCCCGTTGTTGCCGCGTCGAGCTCCACCCAAGTCGCTGCTCCCCTGCTGTCTCTCACCGTCATCACCGAAGCTGTGCCCAACCAAGCTCCCGACGCTGGCTGCCTCCTCCTGCTGGACCAAGCTACCCCGACCGAACCACCGCCGCCTTGCCGCCACGCTCGCCTCTCCGTCTATGCCGTCACCGTTTCCTTCCGGAGCTCAGAGCCCGGCCAAGACCCGAAGCTAGCCGGTGAGCAGCTACCATCACTTTCGTCCTCCCATACGCCTCTCTTTCCCTCATTGTGCTCTCTTCCCATGCGCAAGACCAAGACCGAAGGTGGTCATCGTTGTCATGCACCTGAGCTCGCCGTATCCCAGAGCACCGCCTGCTGGTGCCGTTGTTCTGGTGAGCACCTTCGGTCGAGACCTTGCTCAGAGTGCTCCCCGCATCTCCCTCTCTCTCTTACATCGATCCTTGCTCCAGTCCAACCACGGGAGCTCGCTGCTGCGAGGCACTCCTTTCAGCAGCCAACCTGCGCCATGGCCACGCCGCGAAGGCAGTGAAGCAAGCGTGCTAGCAGTAATGTTTGTACTTGTACATTTCTAAAGTTTGAAAATTCGTAGAAAATAAAATAGAGCTCCAAAAATGATGAAACAAATTTTGTTGGAACCGTCTCATATAGAACTACATCTTTCATGTAGGAAATTCTCCCTAATTTATGTTCTTCGAGTGTGAAAAATTCAAAGAAGTAAAGCAAGGATATGCTCATATCTACAATTATATGCATGCTAAATTCATGAAACTTGGGATGCATACTCCTCATGTCATCCCAGAGCCGCGCTCACCAAGTGGAACATTCTATTGCTACATATTTTAACATCTATTTCATTTCTTAGCCCTACAATAATTGAATTTAACTAATTTATTCCTACATGTGCTTTGGCTAAATTTTGGATATGTTCCCCCCATAATATCACTAAGTTCCATAAAAATCCCTATAATTTTTTCCTTCCATAACACTGTCAAATCAGTATTGTTTTATAATAATATATTATATAGATTGAAAATAAGCAAAGCAATGTTAAATTCGTATAAAAATATCTATACTTGCAAACATCCTGAAACTTTGTATACATGTGCACATCATACTCATTAGC
>VSTD030003952.1:0-10575 GCA_008808055.3 Sporobolus alterniflorus
CCTCGGGAGATGAGTCATCACTTACATCGGATTCAAAGTCAGAGATGTGCCACGATGACTTGCCCATGAGGCAAAGACCGGTGAAGTCGCCCGTCTTGCGCTTGAGCCTCTCATCCTCCTTAGAGCTGGAGGAGTCGTCGCTGGAGAAGTCGAGGTCGCTGAGGGCGGCACATGCTCGGGTCATCATCTTTTGCAACTTCTTCTTGTTGTTGTCCCTGAAGTGGTATTTCTTCTTACCCTCGCCCTTGTCACTAGAGTCGTTTCAGTTGTTGTAGTTGTACTTATTGGAGGAGTCAAACTTCTTCCTCTTGAGGCAGTCAGTGATGAAGTGGGTGGTGTCGCTGCACTTGAAGCAGCCCTTAGGAGACCTCCTCCTCTCCTTGTGAAACCTGTGCAAAGCTCAGAACTTTCTCGCCAGCAGGGCGATCTCGTCGTCGGAGATGCTCTCATACTGCTCATCAGAAGTTGCACATAAGGAAGACAAAGCAAACTCCAAAGCAGATGAGTCAGTAGTGTTGGTGGGGTTAGCCACATGGCCACCAACACGAGCACTAGTAATTAAAGCCTTACTAGAGAAGGAAGCATCATGACTAGGATGACCTTTTCTAGATAATTCATGAGATTTTAATTTGCTAAATAATTTTTCAGTGTATAGGCTGGTAAAATCAGTTGACTCCTCTAAGACAGTGATCTTCATACCCCAAACAGAATCATCAAGAGCATGCATCAATTGTTTAGCACGTTCATTATTAGAATAAGCAAGAGGACCACATGAACGTAAGCTGCTAACAATCGATTCAAAGCGAGCAAAGCAAACATCTAGAGACTCTCCAGGTTTCTGAGAAAAAGTCTGGTACTGTCTATTATATGTATCTCTACGTGAAGACTTAATCTCAGAAGAGCTCTCATATGTGTTGCACAACTTAAGTCAAACATCATGAGCTGTCTCTAGGTGAGCTACTCTGTCATACACATTCCTACCTAGAGCAGTAGTAATGAGATTAAGGACCTTGTAGTTGTTTTCATACCTTTGCAGCGCACCTTGGGTCGCGTGGTCGAGTGTATCGGGATCACGTACGCCTCCTAGACGATCTCCCAAATGGTGCGGCCCTGGCTCAAGAGATAGTTGCGGGTTCAGTTCTTCCAGTAACTAAAATCCTCGCCAATAAAGACCACAAGCTTAACAACACCTTTCTCCATGTCGACTTCGGGTCACAAAGCCTGTTAAAGCCAACAAGTGACCAAATTGGCTCTGATACCATTTGAAGGACCGGAGAAGGCGACTAGAGGGGGTGAATGGGAGCCAATCAAAATTCCTCGAGGGAACTTTGCATATATCCCAAAATCGACCTGACACCCCTCTCTTCTAACGCGGCCAAGACCGCCTAGCTATAGACAAGCTATCGGCCCTCGAAACCGGGTTAGGAACTACAGAGGGAACACAAATCGATGCCGGTAAGAACAAAAAACGGCTTGAAGAACAGTTTATATCCTCACATGCATTTCACCGAACACCTGGTGAGTGCGTTCAGAAAATCAACGCAGAAGTGCGATTTGAACCACGAATCCTCGAGTCTTTTGATCCAGCGACTCAAGAACGACACCAGGACAAGTTCCTGTAACAATCCACATGAGAACACACAAAAGAAATCACACCAAAATCGAGCCCCTTGTTTAGAAGAAACAAAGGTGACAGACACCAAATGAAAACAGGGGCTCCAACCGGGCACTTGCTGCTGAAGTGAAACAGTGGCTCGGAGACAAATCAGCAGCTGGTACTTGGATGGACAGAAAATATGGCGATGGAAATCCAGTTGTGCTCCTGTGCTAAGAGAGCAGAAACCCAAACCAAGCGCTTCTGGAGCTGGGCCAACTGGGAATGGGGCAGGCCAAATCATGCACCGACGGCAGACACACGGGACGGACAGGATCCAGTCAATTCAAGCACTGACGCTAATGAGATCTTGCGTGAGATAAATGGACTCGGTCGGTGAATGCTAGGAAGACCAAGATGAGAGGCGACGCGTAGCACCGAATGAGAATAAAGAAAATTGGATTTGAATCAGGGAAAAGCAAAACTTCAGCGCAGGAATGGGAACTAGCTATTCGGAGCAGAAATCGAGACAAAACCCAAGGTAAGCAGATGAGCCTTAGAGAGTTTCACAAGCACGAAATCAGGTCTAGCAACAAGAACCTCAGATCCAAATCAAGATGGTGCAAAAATCACAGCAGAAATAAAATCTGAAAATATGATTTCTTTCATTGAAGCTCAATGCAATTACACCAAATCCACGGAGGTTACCGTCCACCCTTCCTCATTTGATTATTGAAATGGAAATAAGAAATTGTTCACGGCACACTTCTACTCTAGGAATGAAAAATGAAATTGCGAAGTGGTAAGAAGCACCATCCACTCTAGAGTCCTATATATAGGTCAAAGCAAAAGGTTAAATAACTACTATGCTCCTAGGGCCTAATACATTAAAAACGGCAAAGGTAGGGTAGCAGAGTCCAACACAGTTCATCGCATCAATCCGTCCGTCTTCAACTTGCCTCCAACGCAACCTCCACGATGGTGCCACATGCACCACCCGCCGTCACGCCTATGCCAGTCTTCAGGTCAGATTGGGAAACCCTAACCAGACTTGCTTCCACGTGAAGCAAGTCGCTAGATCTCGACGCATGTCCCGCGCCAGCCTTTCTCTGTCGGTTTTGTGGCGCAACCGACAAACCAAAGCATGCTTGGTTTTGAGGCCAAAACCAAGAAACCATCACGGTGATTTTGATGCCCAAATCACCAAACCAGAGCTACCGCTATTGAGGCCCAAACTGAGAAACCCTCCACCACCTTGGTTTTGAGGCTCAACCAAGAAACCGACCATCAGTTTTGAGGCCAAACTGGAGAAACCGTCGCCACCAGTTTTGTGGCCAAACTAGAGAAAACCGTCGCAGCGGGGTTTGAGGCCGAACCGCTAGAAACCGTCACAGCAGGTTTTGAGGCCAAACCACCAGAAACTGTCACAACAGGTTTTGAGGCGAAACCGCTAGAAACCATCGCAGCAGGTTTTAAGGCCAAACCGCTAGAAACCATCGCCATCAGTTTTGAGGGACAAACCGATGAGAAACCGTCCGAGTGGTTTTGAGGTCAAACCACTCACAAACCGTCGACCTTGGTTTTGAGGCTCAACCAAGAAACCTGTGCACCTCATCTCCACGTGCACGGTGCAGACCACACATGGCGCCACCCGATCTCTCGATTGACCAGCCACCGAGTACTTGACCGGTGCGACCATCCCCGGTCCTCTACACCAGGTCTCCTACTCCTGCCATGATCCTCATCGCTACACGCCATGCCGCACCTGCCACTTGCACATCACGAGACAAGCAAACACGATTCTCCAAACAAAACAAAGGTAAAAGAAAAACAAAACAAGCCTATCCCGCATTCGAATTCAAACCTCGTCAAGTCAATCACAATCAAACCAAGGAACTGACAACTTAGTTTCTCAGAGAGCCTCTAAGACTACGTGAAATATTTCTACAATGCCAGGAATGCTATCCCATATATCTAGGACATTGAGATCATCAATGCTTTCCGTGATGGAGTCAGCGACATCAAGACATTGGACGAGATCGCCAGGAGGAAGCCTAGAATGGTGGCTGATCTGCTCACAGTCGCTCATGTGTGCATTGAGGCTTCCGAAGCATGGGCTCGACTTCTTGAGTCCCACGGCAAGTGGCCCTCAATGAAGAAGCAGGCTGATCGGGAAGTCAATGCAACAGACCGAGGAGATCGCAAAGATTGTGAAGACCACAGATATCATAGGAATCACCAGCAACAGTCCTCAGATCAGAAAGAGAAGAGGCATTTATGTTGCCCTGATGATGCAGAGAAGTGGTGCGAGATTCATTGCACCTCAGGTCATGATCTGGAAGAGTGCAAAACTTTTCTAGATGGCAAGAAGATGCTACCACCAACAGCACCGGTGGCCCAGTAACCCCGTCGAGGTGAACACCGCCAAGACAATCCCACTGCCGATGATGAGTAGATGGGAGAGATCAACATGATCTTCGGAGGTAGCATATCTATCACCTCAAAGGCAAAAGGAAAGAATCTCGAGCGGGAGATCAGCTTGGCTCAACGCATTGAGCCCGGAAGAAAGATCAAGTGCTCCGACGTGGATATATCGTTCGGGCCAGAGGACCACCCAGAGATAGAACTGTCTAAGAGGAACTTGCCATTCGTGGTCAAGCTACCGATCGGGCAGCACAAGGTGGCCAAGACATTGATCGACAATGGGGCCTTATTGAATCTTACCATGAGGAAAACCTTCATCAAGATGAGCCTTAATCTGAAAGACTTGACCCCCGTACATGATACATTTCATGGGGTCATCTCAGGGCAGTCATCCACTCCCATTTGATGCATTGATCTGGTGGTATCCTGTGGAATATGTGACAATAAGCGCAATGAGATGCAGACGTTCGAGGTAGCCAGCTTTGACATCGGGTACAACTGCATCCTCGGGAGGCCTTTCCTCTTGAAATTTATGGCGATCATCCACACTACCTATGCCACGATGAAGATGTCTGGCCCCAAGGGTGTGATCACAATCAAGGCTGACCAGCATGATGCTCTAGCATGTGAGAATGTGACATTGACACATGTCAGACGATTCGGTGAGAAGGAAGCTTAGGAGCAAGTGGCCAAGGTGGCGAAGACACACAGTGGTAGCACCTCATTCAAATCGCCAGTGCCCAAGACATTGCCATCAACTCTCCTCAACTTCTGTCAACCAAGAAGGGCACATATGGTGCCTCAATGTCCAACCAACAGCCCATCGATCAGCAGGCAAATGGTAAGAAGAAGGAGGCCGATGATAAGGATGTTCCAGTCGGCCCCAGCAACCCGGACAAGAAGCTCCGGATCAACGCATGCTTTGACGCCAAATAGGAACTCATGCTCATCACTTTTCTATGGGAAAATCTGGATGTCTTCGCATGACAGATATCAGATATGTTCGGGATCCCTAGGGAGATAATTGAGCACAAGTTAGGCATTGATCCATCGTATAAGTCGACCAAGAAGAAAGAAATAAGATATACACCAGAGAGGCGTGAGACCATCTGTCAAGAAGTCAATAAATTACTTGAAGCCAGATTCATCAGGCCAGTAGATTATCCAACCTGGCTAGCAAACCCTGTACTTATAGAAAGCCTGATGGCTCCTGGCGCATGTGTATCAATTATACTAGTTTGAATAAAGCATGTCCTAAAGATGAGTATCCCTTGCCTCGTATTTATGAGATCGTTGATTCCACAGCATTGTGTAAACTATTGTTGTTTCTAGATGCCTATTCGGGCTATCATCAAATTAGCCTCGCCATTGACGACGAAGAAAAAACATCATTTATCACACCATTTGGGATCTTCTATTACACCAAGATGGCATTCGGGCTGAAGTTCAGGGGAGCAACATATCAGAAGTGTATTCACATCATCTTGGAGCCTCAGATCAGGAGAAATGTTGAAGCTTATATTGATGATGTGGTAGTGAAGTTGAAAAAGTGTGGGGATCTGCTTAACGACCTCAAAGAGACATTTGATAATCTCCATAAGTATACGATGATGCTTAATCCTAAAAATGTGTGTTCAGTGTATCATCAGGAAAACTACTCGGATATATGGTCTCATCCCAAGGAATCGACGCAAACCCAAAGAAGGTGGAAGCCATCAAACAATTGCAACCACCTCAGACCCGAAAAGAAATCCAGAAGCTAACAGGCATGATGGTAGCACTCAATCGATTAATGTCCAAGTTAGGTGAACGTGGTATGCCTTTCTACAAGCTATTAGAAAAAGCAGATGGATTCCATTGGAATGATCAAGCGGCAGTGGCTTTCATTGAGCTCAAGCAATACCTAAAGTCTTGGCCAACACTGGTTCCACCAAAGCCTGACAACGTTGTTCTATTATATGTTGCAGCTACTGACATAGTTGTCAGCATAGTTATCACCTTTGAACGGCCGCCTGAAGCCATGACGGAAGTCAAATAGCAACACGTGTACTTTGTCAATGAGATCTTAAAGGATGCTCAAACAAGGTACCCTCAAATTCAAAAGCTGCTTTATACAGTCCTTATGACAACCAAGAAGTTTAAGCACTACTTCTTGGCCCATACTGTTCAAGTCGTATCCGATCGGCCATTCATGTGTGTCCTTCAAAGCAAAGAAGTAATTGGGTGGATCACGCAATGGGTAGTGGAGGGCCAGTATGATGTTGAATTCATCCTTTGACGGGTGATCAAGTCTCAAGCACTCATGGACTTCATTGCGGAGTGGACCGATTCAGGTCTGCGAGGCATCGATGAGCTACCTGATCATTGGGTGATGTACTTCGATAGATTCTATACTCTCAAAGGAGCAGGGGCTGGTGTCATGCTCATTCCTCACTAAGGTGATATCTTAAAGTATGCTATTTAGGTTGAATTTCTACATACAAATAATATTGCAGAATACGATGGGCTGGTCACAAGTCTGTGGCTAGCCGAAGATCTCAGCATTCGATGACTCCTTATCAGGGGAGACTCTCAGCTGGTAGCAAATAAAGTTTATAAAGAATATGACTACAATAATGACAAGATGGCTGAGTATCTAGAAGAAGTGTGTAGGATAGAGAAGTTTTTTGATGGGGTTTGAAGTATGGTATGCCCCACGCCTGGACAACCGTGATGATGATCATCTAGCTTGGATTGCTTCCTCCAGAGCACCAACTCCACCAGACATCATCATTGAGAAGATGACTAAGCCTTTGGTCAGGTCAGCAGATGAAGCTATTGATGCAACCAAGCCAGATCTGATGGTTATCGATGAACCCAAGTAGGGGCTAGCAAATGATTGGATGAGCCCAATCATGATGTTCCTAGACAATCAGCCACCATCATATGACAATGCAAAAGTTGAGCATATCACGTGAAAATCCAAGATGTATCACCTAATTGACTGGATATTATATCGATGCAAATGGCATGATGATGAAATGTATCTCCAGAGAAGAAGGCATCCAATTGCTTCAGGATATTCATAGCAGTGTATGCAGGTCACACTCATCATGGCGATCTATCATAGGCAAAGCCGTCATGCATGATTTCTACTAGCCTATAGCTAAGGATGACGTGATGGAGGTCGTCACCAAGTCAAGGAATGTCAATTCTTCCAGAAGCAAACCATGAAGCTTGCAAATCCTCTTCAGCCTATTAATCTCTCCTAGCCATTTGCAATCTAGGGAATCGACATCGTGGGCATCTTGCCTAGGGCACCAGGAGGATTCATATTCTTATTCATCGTGATTGACACATTCACCAAGTGGATAGAAGCTATGCCAGTGGCAAATATCACGCAAGAAGCAGCAGTCAAGTTCCTGCAGAGCATCATATATAGGTTTGGTGTACCCAGAAGGGTTTTGATATATAACGGGACTTAGTTCAAAGGAGCAAAATTTGTAAGATGTTGCACAAAGTTTGGTATCCACCATCAACTATTATCAGCAGCACATCCTCAGATGAACGGGCAAGATGAAGGAGCAAATAGATGTATTCTGCAAGGAATGAAGACGAATATTCCATGACCTCGAAGCAAGAGGCAGAAATTGGCATAAGGAGATACCCTCAGTACTATGAGCCCTTCGTACCAATATCAACAGAGCAATCAGAGATACTCCTTTCAATCTAGTCTATGATACAGATGCAGTGCTGCCACCAGAAATTTTAATGTAGAAGATCAAGCAGGGGCAAGGGAGCTCAACTCCAAATTGTTAGAAGAAAGGCGCAACACGACATTAGCCAACGTGTGGAAGTATCAAGAATCCAAAGAGAGCTCAACATCAAGGACTTAGTACTGAAGAAGGATATCCTCACTAAAGACAACCACAAGTTTTCATCACCCTAGGAAGGATCGTTCATCATAGCAGACATAGCTGCACCAGGGGCTTATGTGCTAGCAGAAGTCGACGACAGTATGCTCCCCAACACGTGGAATGCCGATTAGTTGCACAAATACTATGCCTGATATATTTATCTGATTAACAAAGATACAATGTTTCTCATCTTACATCTGTTAGTATCTTACATTATCTTCTGGTCCATCAACCGAAGGGGCTCATCAGCCCAACAGCAAAAATGATAAGTCTAAAAAAAGATGATGCGTTCTCGATCTGGTTAGATGCTTTGCCCCAGCCAAGTATCAGACAATTCCTGATCGACGCCTAAAGGGTAAACGCTACCAGACGCATATGACATGTATCGATCAGCGAGTCATAACAAGATTACATGCAAATATATTTGGATTATGGGGCAGTCCACATTAAGTTTCACGGTCGGGTCAGACTGCGACCGATCAGCTTTCATAGCGCGACCCCTGCGACCGCGTAAGGCAATGAGCGTTTCTACGCATTAGGACAATCTACAAGGTTGTGCCCACTTAGAAATAAGCGTTCCTGATTGACACATGGGGATCACCTCCAATCGCATGCACGGTCAGCAAACCAATGCGTACAAAGAGCAAGGGGCTCTCGATTGACGTCCCTTTACATCTATCTTATGCTTTTTACACATGCAGCACGACGTACAAAAAGTAAGGGGCTCCCGATTGACATCACATAACATCCATCTTATGCTTTTTACATGTGTAGCACCGCGTACAAAAAGCAAGGGGCTCCTGATTGACATCATTTAATATTTATCTTATACTTTTTACATGTATAGCGCCGCGTACAAAAAGAAAGTGGCTCCCGATTGACGTCCCTTACTATCTAACTATCTAATAATTTTTATCCACGCAGAGTTAACAGATCCCGATTGACATATCATCGTACTTTTCATACACATTAATCATCAGCATATGAAAATCAAGGAACATCTATATATCTATATCCATTAGGTATTCATTCATACCAAATGGAAATTTTCATAAGTTAATGAGAGTTTATTACAGCCTGCAGAAGAAAGATTACAAAACACCAGGACTATTATTATCATCAGACTCAGCAAGCGCAGAGAAGTCATACAAAGACACAAAGTGCTAAGCAGTGTCATAAGCACTATCAACTAACACTGCCCGCTCTCATCATCAACCGTGAAGTTCTTGCGAAGAATCTCTGCATCAAATTCAGGTATTTGATTCTTCACCAGCGCCATAGCATTGGCCACTACCGAAGAGGTCACCGCCGAAGATGAGAACTCTCACTTGGAAAGCGCCTACTAAGCCGAGTCCAATGGCTGCCCTTGGCACTTCATCGTTTCCTCAGCCGCCTTCAGCTTGATTTCCATTTCATGCTCCCGGATCACTGTGGTATCTAGGGAAGATGATTTTCTGGCCAACTTTCTTACAATAGGGATGAGGGAAGCCTGGACCGATTCAAGGTCCCATGCCAGATTAACCCTAGCTTCATCAGAAGTTTGAAGACACTGTTTGGCGGTTTGACGAGCAACCTTTTCCTTAGCCAAGGACCGATCAGCAGTCGATCGGTAAGCTTTTTCTTCACACAACGCTTTCTTCGCTGTCACCAGTTCTACAGTCAAGGCTGTAAGTCCAAGAAATCATAAAGTCAGCAAAGAAAATCAGAGGTTTGAAGCAGCGAAGGAAGATTCGGTACCTTCTCTCTCAGTTTCCACATCCTTCAAGCTCTCCAAATAGTGAAGAACTTGCTGGGTGAAATGCCTGGCCTCAGCATTGGAGTAGACCATCATGCATGATCCTCCCATAGAAAGAGGAGCAGAAGCAGTGACCACAGATGGTATTGTCCATTCAGCATGTGGCTGTGGCTCAGCGGCTTCAGACAATCCGCTTAGAGAAGATTTCCTATGAGCAATCATACAATCGGCATGCAGAACAATCTTACAATAACAATTAAATAAGTTTGCCTTTACCTGGGCACAAGGATCTTCTTCAGCAGAGGATGATGCATCTTCTTTCGAGGTGGAATATCATCACCGACTGAAGTACCAGTACCAGTGGCCTAAGATATACGTCGAAAGGTTTCAAAGAGGCTCCCAAAGATAATCTCTACAACGACCAAATCTATCGGACTATGAGGTCCATAGTATGGAGGAAGCTCAATTTGGGTCATCACCTGATCCACTGAAGGAAGTGCTCATTTCTGCTTGGGAACGGGCGGGGGACGCTTGCGCCTACGTCCACCAACAGGTGGACCGGTTGAAATAGCCCAATCAGCAATGGAAGGATCGGTTTGTCCCAACGCGTTGGACCTGATCAGGTTAGGAGCGATCGGCTCAGCTGAAGAGGCTCTCCCATCCCCAACATCATCGCCAGCTGACTTCTTTGTCACATCATCTTTGTCGCTAGACACCTCCACATCAATATCAACCTCAGGATAAAAGCCCTAAAATTGCAAAAAGAATGGATTCATCAGCTACAGGTATAAGGAAGACCAAAGGAGAGAGTGATGCTTACTGAATGAGAAGGATTCTCACTATATGTCATACCCCGTTCCGAGAAAGAGGAAACGAAGCCTCCATACGTGTGCCCAGGATGTTCAAATCACACGCATGGCAACAAT
>VSTD030003953.1:0-10575 GCA_008808055.3 Sporobolus alterniflorus
CTGATCAAGGGAGGGACATAATCCACGATAACTCAAGGAGTTATGGCTACAGCTAGTAGATCTAACAAAGCAAAAATTAGAAGAAAAGAAAACTAGAGTAAAAAATAAGAAAAATATAAATTCTATTGATTGTGTTGACATTAGATTACAATCAGCCGTGACTTATACTGACATAGACTTATATAGGCAGCAGGACGTAGCTCTTTGAGTCGGATACGACCAAATCTTTCCTAAATAAACTAAATCTCAAATTTTACTCGGACTCTATCTGATCTGGGAAAATCAGATACTCCAGTATCCAAAATCGGACAGTCCAGTTTTTGCGACCTCAACTTCTAGCTTAGATTTCTTCCATCTTGACTTCTTGATGCTTTTTAGCCCTTTTCCATGGCTCAAAACTTATTGGATCTTCAAATCTTCAAGTAAAGCTCATATCATGTTCCTGTTCTGAAAACTGCCGAAATCGAACAGTCCGAAATAGAAAATTGAATGATCTAATTTTTCCAGACTTGCTAAATTTGATCATCAACACATGCCCCCTGTCTTTTAGTTAAGCTTACGTATTAAAAGATATTTTAGATCAAATTTGACCTCAGGATGATGTTCATTTTTTGTGCTAAGGACGATAATATCTTTATCGACCGTTTTCTAACTCAAGCGTCTTGCCAAACGCTAGGATAGTACTTTTTAAGTACATCCCATTAAGTGCCCTTGGCATCGAGGTCTCTTGTATGCTCTGAACCATATAATAATTTTTTGGAATTACTTCCTCGATTCTATATGATCCTTCCCAATTTGACGATCACTTTCTGAACTTGTTGCTTCTAGACTCGATAGGCAAAATTATTTTCCAAACAAGGTCTCTGACATGAAACAATTTTTCCTTACATTTTTATTGCAGGCTCTAGCCATCCATAACTTGTCTCTCTCGATTTCGCCTAAAGCCTTTACCCTTTCATCCGACACTTCATCGCGTCTATCGAGCATTAAGTTATGATAATCTATAGCCGATAACTCATTTTGCTGAGATATTAGCAAAGCATCCAGATTTACCACAACGGGTAAAACAGATTCTTGCTCATAAACTAACTCAAAAGGTGTTACCTTTGTAGTGCTATGCTTGGAGATGTGATGTGCCCATAACGCTTCTGACAAGACCTCATGACACCTCTTGGGATTCTCCTTGATCTTCTTCTTGATTAGTTTGATTAGAGTATTATTACTAGACTCGACCTGACCATTGGCCTGAGCGTAGTACATCGAAGAACTAAGGAGTTTGATCTTAAGAGACTCAGCAAATTCACGGACATGATGAGACATAAATGACGAACCTTGATCCGTGGTCAATGTTTGTGGTATATCGAATATATGAATGATATGCTCTGAAATGAAGTGGATTACCTCTTTATGCGTCATATTTTTCAATGTGACAACCTCCATCCACTTGGTGAAGTAATCCGTAATGACTAACACAAATTGATGGTTTTTAGATGAAGCGGGATGAATTTGGCCAACGAAGTCTAAAGCCCAACCGCGAAACGGTCATAGTTTGATTATAGGATGTAACATAGCTACAGGAGCCAATTGCATATCTCCAAACTTCTGGCATGATTCACAATCTTTGTAATACCTAAAACAATCATTAATTATAGTCGACCAATAAAATCCAACATGATGATGCAACCATTTCATCTTATGTGCTGATTAATGGGTACTACAAATACCTTCATGAACTTCCTCCATAGCTATCTTAGATTGATCCGAATCCAAGCATTTTAACAATAAACCATCTATAGTTCGGCAATAAATAGTATTATCAAGCATAACATATTTCAAAGTTTGGCGCTGAACTTTTCGATCAGCAATATGACTAGGGTTCTCTAAAGAATGTACCAGGGTTGTCCACCAATCATCAGGATCGACCGTTGCCGTTTTGCTTGTCTCGTCTGAAGTCCTAAGAATTCTGGACCCTCCGGTTTCAGAAACTGAACCATCTGATTTTGCTGAACTTGGTTTAGCAGAATAGATCATCGTACTGCACATCGGCCAAAAACTGGAACATCTGGTTTGTCAAATCGGTAGATCCAATTTTTTTTCCAGAAAATCAAATTTTCCTCGATTTGATAAAAAATCTGATGCTTGCTGCGCCAAATCGTTCGCCACTATATTTTCATCCCTGAAAACATGCTGCACAGTAAAATCATTGAAGAGAGCAATAATTTTCAAGCATTTATCAAGATAGACATTTAATGACCCGCCGAAGCATTGAAACACACCGGCAACATGCTGCACGACTAATAACGAATCACCGAATGCATCAATATGTTTAACACCCATGGAACTATGAATTTGTAGAACTAACAAAATGGCCTCATATTCAGCTTCATTATTGGTGCAAAAGTATTCTAACCGAATCGATTGCTCAAAAATGGCTCCTATAGGCGAAATTAAGACAACTCCTACACCTTGACCTTCCCTACATGCTGAACCATCAAAGAATAACTTCCATAGATGAATTGACACTAAATTACATGATTCATCGCTGTTTTGATTAATACTATGCCCAACGATGAAATTCGCTACAACTTGACCTTTCATAGATTTTAATGGTTCGTAAGCCAAATCGTATTCTATCAAAGCATAAGCCAACTTTCTGATCCTCCCACTTAGAATCAGTTGTTGCAATATATGTCTAATTACATCGGCTTGACATGCAACTATACAAGTGCTAGATAACAAGTAATGTCGTAATTTGGAGCAAGCATATAACAAAGACAAACACAACTTTTCAATGAAAGAATACCTTGTTTCAGCATCTATGAGGCATTGTCTTAAGTATGTAATGATGTGTTACTTGCCTTCCATCACTTGTGTGTAAACAGCCCCAATTATGGCATCCTCGGCCGTAGGTGCTTTCATCACTGGTGGTGAAGACAAGTATCTTTTGATGTCATCAAAAGCACGTTGCTGATCTGCCCCCCTCCCCCCCCAACTGAACTCGGCTTCATTCTTTAACCGAAGTATAGGAGAAAATGAACTAATCTTCCCCCCAACAAGTTAAAAATAGACCACCTCAAATAATTTAACTTTCCTAAGAACTTTTGCACGTCATTCTTACATTGTGGTGGCTGCACTTTATTGATGGACTCTATTTATGTATGATCTATCTCTATATTGTGCTCGTGAATAATAAATCCTAAGAACTTACTAGCCGACACACCAAATGCACACTTTAGCGGATTCATTTTTAACCCATACTGACACACTCTTTCAAGAGCTAAGCGTAAATCGGCCAAATGATTATTCATGATATCTGATTTAACTTTGATATCATCAATATAAATTTCTAATATAATACCTAGAAAGTCATGAAAGATCAAATTCATAGCCCTTTGATGTTGTGTCAGTATTTTTCAAACCAAAAGTGAAAACATCCCATTCCAAAAAAACCAATAAAACCATATTTAATAGGGAGTCAATGTTCCACTAACTCTCGGCTAAGTTCGGCCATCTCATGGTAATTCCAGGCGAAACAATCAACATAATCCCTAAGCAATTTTATTATAGCATCCTTGTGCTCTAAAGATTGTTTACAAATGTCGTCCTACATATAATCCCGTCTCCTATGTCTATCTCCTCTAAAGGGTCGACCGATGAGAAACCTTATCCTAATTTTTTACCTCATCAAAATCTTCTATGGCCTCACACAGATCCTTTATAATAGACCGATATTGTCCGTGCGGTGTCGTAACCACTCGACATTCTTTTGCGTACCCATTGAAACACTACATTGCCAAGCCGAGCTTCGGAAGCCAGCTTTACAGACATGGGCACAAATCCTTTTTTGGAGATGCTAAGAAAGGCATAGCCTATAAGATCTCTTCCCGACAAGGACTAGGCGCTCCCATGCTACCAGTCGACCATGGCGTCGGCTAGAGCAATGTAAGCTGACACGTCCACGTGCACCACATTGATCTCATTGTCGATCCATTAGATTAAGAATTGATGCAAAGTAGAAGGAATGCAACAGTTGCCATGAATTCAATCATGGCCAAGAATAACACTATAGTTACCTTGCACCTCAACGATGAAGAACGCGGTAGCGACCGACGTGCTCCCTATGGTGAGCTCCATGGAGACGACAGCCCGAGCTTCCATCCGATTTCCCCCCATGCCATTAAGTGTCAGGTTGGTCTTCACGAGCTCGTCGTCCTCCCTTCCAAGCTTCTTGAAGATGGAGTATGGTATCAGGTTGACAGCAACGCCACCATCGATGAGCATCCTAGAGATTGGCTTCCTATCAATGTGACCCCAAATGTGCAATGGCTTCAAGTGCTGGCTTGACTCTTCAGGCTTCTCGAATACGGCCTCCTTGGGGCTGAGACACATCTAAGCGACCTCCTCCTCAACAACCTTGAACTCGGGCAGTAGTGTGAACACCATGTTGATGTCCATGCCGGTTGGTGGCAGACACCCGTCCTTGATCAACGGAGACTCGTCATCGTCCAGCAGGTCCATGTCATGGTTAGAGGCCATGAATGCAAGGGTGTTGGCCTTCTCCTTCACCCTCCACTCTTGCTTCATAGGGATCACCAGCCAGATGGTGTTGAAGTGCTCATCTCTCTCCTCAGTCGTTTCTTCTCTCATCTTCTGCGCCCTAATCCGCTGGCTCCTCCTCCTCTGGTTGGGCGTGAGCCCTGGGGGACACCAACGAGGTGCCGGAGTCATCCCGGGTGTGATGGTCCTCAGCGTCCCCTTCTGTCCTGAGCCTAATGAAACTAGATGGTCTGATTTAGGAAACCGGACTGTCCAATTTGCCGGCTGTTGTGAGTTGGTCCCGGCTTCTATCCTGGTCTCTGTCTTCACCTCCGGGACCCTGTACTGCACCACTGCCACCTCCTATGCACTCTTCTCCACGTCGGGCTTTGCTTTGCCATTGGCCGAAGATTCACTCCCTGGCCCTGTCCTCTCTTGACTACTCCCTGGCTTATCAGCAGAGGATCCGTCCTTTGGTGCTTCTCGCTTGTACCGGCAACCAGGAGCTATTGCTGTCTTCAGAGAAACCGGATGGTCTGGTTTGGCATTCCAGACTATCCTATTTTCCTACCCTGAGGCCCTCCCGTCCTACTGGTGGCTGACGTATCCGTAACAGTTGTCTCATGTGTAGTAGCCTCCATGACCAAAACCCTCAGTGGGTCCTGATCATCCTGGGTGGAAATGCATCGGTGGTGGCGCCCATGGTCCATACCACACCGCCCAAGAAGGACAAGGTGGATACATCATTAGTGGAGGACCCCATAGCCCAGACATTGGCGGCCCGACCGGGAAGTAAGGCGCCGGATGATAATCTTACTTACAATGATCCCGACCTTCTGAGTTGCGTCGTGGTGGAGTCTGAGATCATTTTCTGGATGACCTCCCAACTGCATAGGTGCTAGCCTGACTCAGAGAACTAAACTATCCGGTTTGGCATTCTAGATAGTCCAGTTTTTGTGACCCCTTCGTTCTTCTTCCATTGACCATCTTTCAGACTTTTTTCCTTGATCATCCTCATTGGCAGCTCCTCTCCTATGATGACTTCCTTCCCTTGGTCGACTCGACCTGAGATGGCCGAACCAGGACCTTCTTCCCATCAAGCTCGACCAAGTTCATGTTTACCAGGAACGGGTCCTTATTGAGCTTCATTTGGGAACATTCTACAAATTTCAATCGTCCTTTGTTTATGGCGGATTGAACCTATTGACGGGAAACATTGCAATCGTTAGTAGCATGAGAATAAGAATTATGTCATTTACAATACGCATGATTTTTGAGTTGTTCCGATGACGGTATGACATGACCACTTGGCAATTTAATTTGTTTTTCTTCCAGCAAGTAGTCAAAAATCCTATCACACTTAGCGACGTCGAAAGTGTAGCGCATCTCATCTTGTCAGCTTTTAGAAGCCGGCTTTAGCCTAGAGCATATGAATGGTTTGGATTTAGAGCCCCAACTTGACTCGACTACACACATCTCGGTCTCTTCGTCATCCGATGACTTGCTACTATATTCAACCATATTAACGTGATGCTCATTCCTAAGCTTTTCACTACTCCTAGGAAAGCTTCTAGACACTTTGTCTTGGCTTTCGCAATCCAAAGCCCGCTGCAAGACCTGGCTAACATCAGAAAAGACATGGTTGTCTAATTTCTCTTTTGGGTGCGGTGTCAATCCTGAATAAGCCACATCAGCAAGATCTTTATTGGAAATATTTAACTTAAAGCAATGGTTCCTAGTATCTCTAAATCTCCTAATGTAATCGGCAGTAAGCTCATTATGTTTTTGTTTAATGGCAGTAAGATGTGATAATCTAAGCTCAGTGTCACCAGAATAAATGAAGGACCGAGGGGGCAATCGAAGGGGGGCGAATGGGAGCTGAATAAAATTCTTTTCTAGAGTTGGCCTATGTCCCAAAATCAAAACCCTAGGCAACTTTTGTGGTAGAAGGTGATGAAAGAACTTTCCAACAACAGAAATAGGATTCCAACAAAATTACAAAGCCAGCGGAAGAAGAATGGGATCAATCGGACTTACGGTTAGCAAATTATGCTAAAAACAGTCATCAAATGTTGCTGCTAAAAAAGTCTGGCGGACATGTCTGGCCTTGGACCAAATATGTCTAGTCTCGTCGGATATATCCAATAAAAGTGCTGGATATGTCCGGTCCACCCAGAAACTTTCTTCTCAACTTTGATTCTTGAGCTACGAGGCACCAAATTGGTTGAAACTTGGACACAAGGGTCATCTCAACACAAGAAACAAGTTCCCAAAGAGGGTTTTTCCCAAATCTAAATATTTCCCTTCCGATTTTGGATGAACTCGAAGAATCTAGGTTTTGGGGGAAACGGGAGAAATCTGCCAAATTAAAGGGGCTAGAGCCATGGATTCACTCCAAGGTTGGAGGTAGATTATGAGGCTCGTCCTAGCACCCAAACCCACGGAAGGAATTGAAGAAAAATTCCTCCAAACTCACGGATGAAAAATCAGGCGAAAATATTCTAAAAATCACGAAAAAATGATCCATACAACTTGGAGATGAGATTCATGCACAAAGATCAGTTATATTGAGAGAATCAAACGTCTACGAAACCTCCACAACATCCTCCCACTCTTTCTAGGATTGGAGGGATCTCTCACTTTCTCTTCTCTCCTCTCTTACACCATGAAGCACAGCCACACCTCTTAAAAAGCAACTATAGCTAGGGTGTGGGAGAGGGATGGCTGAATGCTTACCTCTCCACCAACCCTTGGGGTCCTATTTATAGGAAAACTAATGACTAAACTGCCCTTATGG
Organism: Sporobolus alterniflorus; assembly: GCA_008808055.3. NCBI lineage: Eukaryota > Viridiplantae > Streptophyta > Magnoliopsida > Poales > Poaceae > Sporobolus > Sporobolus alterniflorus. The sequence goes on from VSTD030003953.1 coordinate 7,334, forward strand.
CCTAATACAACTAAAACGACAAAGTTGGTGTAGAAGAGTCCGATGCAGCCCATCGCATCGACCCATCCGTCTTTGACTTCATCTCCATGCAACCTCCATGATGATTCCATGTGCACCATCCGTGTTGCACCTCCATTAGTTTTGAGGCTAGACTGGGAAATCCTAGCATGCCTCGCTTCCAGGCGAAGCAAGCCGCTAGATCTCGATGCGTGCCCTGTGCCGTCTTCGTCCTCTCATCGGTTTTGTTGCACAACCGACAAGCCATAGCCCACTTGGTTTTGAGGCCCAACCCAAGAAACCATCACAGTGATTTTGTGGGCCAAATCATCAAACCACAGCTGCTGGTTTTGAGGCCCAAACTAGGAAAGCCGAATGAGTGGTTTTGAGGCCAAACCACAAGAACCGTAGCCGCCGGTTTTGAGGCCAAACCGAGAGAAACTATCAACCTTGGTTTTGAGGCTAAACCAAGAAACCAACACTCCTCGTCTCCTTGTGCATGGTGCAGACCGCACATAGCATCACCCGACCTCTCGATTGTTCCGCCACCAAGTACCCGACATGTGCTTAATCATCCCTGGTCCTCTGCAGCAAATCTTCTACTCCTACCTCATTCCTCATCACTGCTCGCCATGCCGCACCTATCACCTACACATCACGAGACAAGCAAACACGTTTCTCCACACAAAACAGATAGCAGGGTAGAACCACCACAATTTCTCAGATTCAAATTTGAACCAAGGCAAGTCAATTACTCATCACAAATCAAACTAAGGTACTGACCACTTGGTTTCTCAATAAAAGTATTCATGAAATTTTTGTTGTAATTGAGCCCAAGTAAATATAGAATTAGGAATAAGAGAAGTAAACCAAGTAAAAGCAGTGCCAGACATAGATAAAGGAAACATCCTCAAGTTTAATGCGTCATTAGCACTAGCCTCACCACATTGTAAAATAAATTGGCCAACATGCTCTAATGTGGTTTTACCATCCTCCCCACCAAACTTAGAAAACTTAGGGACTCTATAACCTCTAAGGTAAGGGAGCTAGTCGTAGTAATCAGGATACAATTTTTGGTAGATGCATCCTCAGCCTTTAGGTTCTATGCCGAAGGACTCACACAAGATGGTAGCCAACTGGTTGATTAAGTTGTTAGGATCTGTGCCTGGCTCGGTCATGGCTTGAGGAGGCATCATATCAATCAGTTGTGGCCTAAAGGGAAGTTGCGGTGGGGTCTCATAACCAAAGCCGTTGTCTTCTGGGTGGCCGTCAGCATTAAATCACGACGCATTTTTGTAGACGTGGTTAGCTACGAAGCCTAAGGAACTACCAAGAAGTGGAATCGAGTCGGTGTAAGCTACGGTAGTATACTAGGCTTGGTAGTTACCACTAGCGTGCACATACGCTCAGCCATTGCCCCCCAGGGGTGTATGGGGCCGAGGTAAAGTTTGGGATAGAAAAACTATGTGTGGCTTGTGTAAATCCTTGTCTGAACATGCTGGTCGTAGTTTGTTGCGGCACTTCCAAAGTAGGAGCTGAACCCTCGATACTGGTTCGGCTGTGGAAGTGGTTCACCGGCTGGGCTGAGGGGTTGGGCATTGAAGTGCCACCCACCGATGCACCACTTGTGTGTGGATTCGTTTGAGTAAAACTAACAGCGCAAGTAGAAGAAGAAGGATTAACACTAGTATTATCAAGTTGTTCCCATCCCGCTCTTCTATTAACCTACGAAGTAGTTCATCGGTTCTTTTTGTTTGCCTCTCTAATGCAAAATTGATCATAGGTTGAATATCATTGCGAGAGGGTGATGGGCCAGGTCGTACCTCAGGTATTACCTCAGGCTTGTGGAAGACAATCGGTGTAGTGTCCTTGAGAACAGTCCCATGCTGTGTCACTTTGCAACATGAGAGGAAGAGCCCTTCAAGATTGGCGCGGTACACTTCAAACGCCTTGTGACCCTCCTTCGTCAAGGTGTCAAAGGTAGGCTTGAGGATGTTGCTCTTGTTGAGGTCGGATCCATTGTTGCTAGAGTTTCCACCCTTCATGCTTGACATGCATGAAGTAGTTGATTCCCCAGCGGAGTCGCCAAAATGTGTTCACACATGAAATGAATAAGAGTCAGAAGCTCCTGCTCAAAATAGGGCAAATCGGATGGTCTGGTTTCATCAGCTCTGGCGGCAATCAGGGGCACCATCGGCTCTGGTGAGAGCATCCTTCTCCCGGCCAAGTGGCATTTGACCAGGGGGAGGAACAAGATCCATGACAACTCAAGGAGTTGTGGTGGTGGCTAGTAGATCTAAAGAAGTAGAAACAAGAAAAAAAGAAAACTAGGGCAAAAAGTATGGAAAGTATAAATTTAATTGATTGTGTTGACGTTAGATTACAATCGGCCGTGGTCTATACTTATATAGGCAGCATGATGTAGTTCTTTGAGTCGGATACAACCACATATTTCCTAGACAAACTAAATCTTAAACCCTACTCGGACTGTATCTGTTCTAGGAAAACCGAATACTCCGGTATCCAAAACTAGACAGTCCGGTTTTTGCGACATCAGCTTTTGGCTTGGATTTCTCCTATCTTTGCTCCTTGATACCTTTTAGTATTTTTCTATGCCTCAAAACATCTTGGATCTTCAAATCTTCGAGTTTAGCTCCTTCCATGTTCCTATTCTGAAAACTTCCAAAATCGGATAGTCTGGAATAGGAAACTGAATGGTCCAATTTTTTAGTCTTGCCAAATTTGATCATCAACGGTATGTGGGCAGAAAATATGTGAGTAAAGAAAAAGGGAGCAGTCTTCCCTCAGATTTTTGATGTGCAATATGACATTATGATGGTGCAGTGGTGGGGCCCAAAGAAAGAGAAGTCATGATGAAATCAGTTTAAAGATAATTTAGGAGAATAAATTATGGTGATCCAGATGCATGTGTCAGAAAATGATACTGACCCTCAAGTCTATGGTATAGATAGATAGATAGATAGATAGATAGATAGATAGATAGATAGATAGATAGATAGATAGACTATAGTAATAAAAACAACATAACTCAATACAACTTCGGCACATCATCAGCCTCGACTTCTCACACAAGCTTGTCGTGAGTCCAGGAAATTATGTTATCTCTTTAGGGTTATTCTCGGTTTAAGTCTGATCTCCTATGGTTATGTTATAATTGCTAGCTATTTGGCATGTTAGGTTTATTTATGATTATTTGATTGATTCTAGTTGCATGCTCCTCTCGG
>VSTD030003954.1:0-10573 GCA_008808055.3 Sporobolus alterniflorus
CGATCTGCCTTATCCTGTTGTTTATGATCTTATTTTGGTTGTTTGTGGCTTTAGTAGAGATATGAGAGTTGTGTATGCTTCTTTGTTGTTTATGAAATTTTGGTTGTCTGTGCTTAGCTTGTAGGGCTTGAAGTGGGCACAAAATTGCTGGTCCGCTAGGGGCATGAAAGTGCTAGTCCCTTAAGGGCATGTGTGAAGGTTGTTGATTTTTGTGATCCATCTTCTACAAGTACACTAACTTGCGTTAAAATGTTAGTTACGGTGTTGAGAGCGTGCTGCCATTGTATCCGAATGATTCATAATAGTTGATCATTTTCTTTTGTTTTGGTGAGGATGATTAGGTCGAGTTTGCATTGCATCAAGTCACCTGATCAAAGAAACATAATAATCAAGTTTAAAAATCATAATCTTGCCGCTGTCCAAAACTGAATCCGAATCTAAATCATTTACGATTTTGTTTTACGGTAATCCGCTAACTCCGCACGTGGCCGCATTTAAATAACTGTAACCATTGCTGTGGTTACTGGAAGCTTGTGTATGAGTAAGCATTGGAAAGCTGTGTTAGTGGCCTACGGAAGTTGTTTACAACCCTCGCCAAGAATCATGCATCTTCTGCTCTTAAAATTTCATCATTCATCCATCTATCCAGTCTGTCCAAAATCTGTTCAGCACCTTATCCTGACATCAAAACTTGTAGCTATCGAACCGTGCATCAGAATAGACCGTATTAGTAAGCAGCGGAAAGCTGAGTTCGTTAACAGCAAGTTTCATATTCAAAGTTTCTGGGGAGGTCATGGTGAAATTTCACCAGATTTCTGACTTGTTCTGAAAGGTACGGTCTGCCTAGATTTCTACCAAGTATGCGCAGTACTTGTTTAACTTGCAACACAACACCTCCAGGACCATCGTCCAGCAGTGTCTGTGGTTGATCACATATAGGCAGCACACCGACGGGCTGAGGCATGAGAAAGACATCCTCCGTAGTGGTACACTTCCACCTTTGGACCGGGACCGTGAGTTGCAGGTTGCATACCGCCACCTCAGCGAGGCCGAGCACAAGTGAAACTACAACCGCCAGCAGATAGACCTCACCTGTGAGGAGGTGAACACCCGCACCCACGCAATTATACACCTCGAGCACGCCATTGAGCTGTAGGACCTTGAGCTTGAGGAGAGGGCAGCGACGATCACCACTCTCGAGCAGCAGCTCTAGGTGCTACAGCTCCAGGCACCACCCACACCAGTAGCACCCGTTGAACCCGATGCAGTGTCAGATGTCGATGAGGAGTAGGTCTTGGTGCATGGTCAGATACGGGGTAGACTTCCTTTTTGTTATTTTGAGTGGGTAGGTTAGGCTAGCGGGTAGCTTGATAGCTTGTAACCTCAGATGTTACCCGTGGCGTGAGAACAAGGTTTTTGTGCCCCTTTTGTTTTTGTTAGGCGGGTTTGATTCGGCCACTTGTGCAAATGTCATGTGACATCTTTTGTAATCAATGTATGAACCAAGTTATAAATGAAAATGGATTTTACCTTTTGTAAATGCAATTGTCAATCTTTCATATTGTATTTACCTTATGCATAGCTACATCATATTCTACTGAACTGTTACAAATATCTAATGGTGTGAGCTACTTAGGGCAGATGGTGCATACTAGAGCCATCGATGATGTCGTGCTTGACATCCCTGAGGGATCTGTCGACCGTGGGCGTGGGTGTGGGCATGCCCCATGTGACAATGCACCGCCCCCTCCTCCACCACGTCCACCTGTCAGGATCGAGTAGTTACTAGTGACTCAGAACGAGCTCATGAGTGTGCTTGTGCAGAATGAGGCACTCTGTGGGGTCGAACGCTCGCAGAAGCTCCGCCAGCAGGACATGAACACATCCTATTCTAACTTCATGGTGACTCACTCACCACTGTTTTCTAGGGCCAAGGACCCGCTTGAGGCAGATGACTGGCTCCACACCACTGAATCAAAATTCGGTCTACTACACTGCACAATGTATCAGAAGATTGTATGCTACCCAGCAACTTAGAGGCTCAGCAGGAGCTTGGTGTGCATCTTACACCATAGCACTGCCAGAAGATCACCATGTGCCATGGGATGAGTTCCATGTGGCGTTCCGTGGTTACCACGTGTCAGCGGGCATTATGCACCGCAAGCTTGCAGAGTTTCTCGATCTATGACAAGGGAACCACTCAGTCTATGAGTACACCTAGGAGTTCAACAACCTGACATAGTAAGGAAGCCATCGCATTGACACTGATGAGAAGGCCGAGCTCTTTTGCAAGGGGCTCACAATTCAGCTGCAGGACCATCTGATTCTCTCTCTCAACCTATCCTACAATGAGCTAGCGAGTGTTGCCATTGATTAGGAGGGCACCATGAAGGCCAGTGAAGCGGCTGAGGATAAGAAGAGGAAGAGGGCCATGACAGGACCCTCCGGAGGTAGTTCAAGTGGTGCTCCCCTGAAGTACCACATGATTTACACCCCACCTATGGGACAACCATGTTGTCCTCCACAGTTCTAGGGCAATCACCCGCAGTTCTAGCTGCACTAGCAGTAGCAACAATACAGCTGCACTCCTTCTACACCATAGCAGTAGGTGGCAGCTAGGCCACCATAGTAGTTCACGCCAGTCGGATACCCATGCTACAACTATGGGAAAGTTGGGCACTTTGCCAAGGACTGCTGTCAGCCGGGGTAGGGTAGCTCACCGTGTACTCTAGTGCCATGGTGAACCAGTAGAGGAGCCAGCAGAGAGGCCCAGCACTCCAGTCTGGCTGTGCCAACTACACCACCGTGGAGGAGATACCAACGTGAGAGGAAGTACTAGCGGGTACGTTCTTCCTCAATGAATGTCCTATCATTATATTGTTTGATTCTAGGGTATCACATGACTTTATGAGTGCCACATGCGCAAAGAAAGCTAAGTTATCACTTGTGACCTCAGGAGTGCCATATGTGATTAGTACACCCGGAGGTAGAGTGGATGTCGATCGTATAGCTCAGAAGGTTCCGCTCGAGTTATCCAGGAAGATTTTTAGCACCAACCTTATCATTCTAAGTGGGCAAGGAATAGATGTCATCTTAGGGATGAGGTGAATGAAGATGCACAAGGTCGTACTTGACATATCTGCAAGACTAGTGCACCTAAACTCACCCATGTATGGAAAGGTAACCCTGCACCTTCCTGCGATCTCTCTCATCATGGCATCCTTACCTCACGTGGTGGAGAGGAAAATAGAGGAGATTCTGTAGTCTGAGAGTTTTCGGATGTGTTTCCTAATGATCTGTTAGGAATGGCTCCTAAAAGAGCCATCGAGTTCAAGATTGAATTGCAGCCCGGTATAGCTCCTACAGCTAAGGCTCTGTATCGGATGACACCAGTGGAGATGTCAAAGTTGAAGATTCAACTCCAGGATTTGCTTGACAAATGCTATATTCGCCCAGGTTCATCACCTTGGGGTTGTCCGGCTTTGTTCGTGAAGAAGAAAGACGAGGCTCTTCGTCTATGTGTGGATTATCGACCGCTAAATGCTGTCACAATCAAGAACAAGTATCCACTACCACGGATTGATCTATTGTTTGATCAACTAGCAGGAGCCCAAGTGTTCTCCAAGATTGATCTCCGCTTCAGCTATCATCAGATTAAGATTCATGTCGAAGATATCCCCAAGACGGCTTTCTCGATGAGATATGGTCTCTATGAGTATCTTCTCTGTCATTTGGGTTGACTAATGCACTAGCACACTTCATGTACCTCATGAACTTCATACTCATGCCGGAGTTGGACAAGTTTGTCATGGTTTTCATTGATGATATTCTTGTATATTCAAAGAGTACGGATGAACATGAAGAGCATCTTTGAGTCATGCTTCAACAACTCTGAGACCACTAGCTTTACGCAAAGTTTAGCAAGTGTGAGTTTTGGATTGATGAAGTGCCATTCTTGGGTCACATGACATCACCTGAAGGAATCACGGTGGACCCTAGCAAGGTGAGAGATGTCTTACATTAGAAGTTGCCAACATCTGTGCACCAAGTGCAAAGTTTCCTTGTGTTGGCTGGCTATTATCGAAGGTTTATTCCAAACTTCTCCAAGATTGTGAAGCCTATCACCGAGCTGTTGAAGAAGGGTAACAAGTATGTCTAGAGCAAAGATTGTGATGAAGCCTTTCTGACTTTGAAGAAGTTGCTAACCACATCACCAGTGCTAGCGTAACCTGACATCGCTAAGTCCTTTAACATTTATTGTGATGCTTCTAGCACTAGTTTGAGATGTGTCTTAATGCGAGAAGGGTGAGTGATTTCATACTCCTCACGACAGTTGAGACACCACGAAGAGCACTATCCTACTCATGATCTTGAGTTGGCAGCCATAGTAATGGCAATGTGAACATGGCGACATTATCTACTGGAGAATATGGTTCACATCTATATGGGCCACAAAAGCTTGAAGTATATTTTCACCCAACCGGATTTCAACATGAGATAAAGAAGATGGCTCGAGTTGATCAAAGACTATGAGCTAGAAGTGCATTACCACCCGGGCAAGGCGAATGTGGTTGCGGGCGCGCTAAGTCACTAGGCTCATTGCAACTACTTGCCAGTTGTACGTCTTATTGGAGAGGAGTCCAGCACCCAAGTGTTACCGGACTTGTCATTGTTCAACATCGCCCTAACACCCACCTTTAGGGGTGAGATCATAGCAGCACAAAAGAAGGATGAGGGTGTGGCCCACATCAAGAGAAGAATGCAAGAGGGTGACCCAAAGGTTGCTTGCTTCCGTGAGGATGCGGAAGTACATTGTGGTTCAAGGATAGATTAGTTGTGCCAAAGATAGAGGCCCTGAAAAAGAAGATTCTGGATGAAGCTCATACCTCTAGGTACTCTATTCATCCAGGTAGTACCAAGATGTATCATGACCTAAGGCAGCAATTTTGGTGGACAAGGATAAAATGCGAGACCACTCGCTATGTGTCAGAATGTGATACATGTTGGAAGGTCAGCCGATTACATGAAACCTGGAGGTCTATTGCAACCATTGAGTATTACGGATTGGAAGTGGGATGATATTAGCATGGATTTCATCGTGGGTTTGCCTTTGACTGCCCGCAAGTTTGATTTGATTTGGGTGATCGTGGATCGGCTCACCAAATCTGGCCATTTCATACTCGTCCACATCATGTATAGAGTTGAGAAGTATGCTAAAATCTGCATTTCTCGCATGCTATGCTTGCATGAGGTTCTAAAGATGATCATCTCTGATCGAGGGTTGTAGTTTGCCGCTTGCTTTTGGGAGCAACTACACGCGTCCATTGGGACTCACTTGATTCATAGTTCGGCCTATCATCCATAGAAGGATGACCAAACTGAGCAAGTAAAAAAATTCTTGAAGATATGGTAAGGGCTTGTGTGATGGAACATCAAGGAAGTTGGGATAAAAATTTGTCATGGGCTGAATTCTCATACAACAACAGCTACCAAGAGAGTCTGAAGATGGCACCATTTAAAGTGTTGTATGGGAGGCGATGCCGCACTCCACTCAATTGGATTGAGTTTGGAGAGAAGATGATATTTGGACCTGACCTTATTGAAGAGGTCGAGGCGACAATCAGTCACATTTAAGACAACCTAAAAGTTGTGAAGTCACGCCAAGAGAGCTATGCAAACAAGAGATGTCGACCCTTAGAATTTGAGGTTGGAGATCATGTGTACCTAAAGGTTTCGCAAATGAAGGGCGTGAAGAGGTTTGCAGTGAAAGGAAAATTAGCACCTCACTACATTGGACCATTTCCCATACTTGAGAAGTGTGGAAACATGGCATACAAGTTGGAGTTACCATCCTCATTGATAGTAGTGCATGATATCTTCCACATATCGTAGTTGAAGAAGTACTTGAAGGCACCCGTGGATGTTGTATTATCTGATGGCACCGCTCAAAGTAGACTTGACGTATCTCGAGCATCCGATCAAGATCTTGGATCAAAAGGATCATGTGACGAGGCACAAGACCATCAAGTTCTTCAAGGTTCAATGGAGCAATCATACCGAAGAAGAAGAAACATGGAAGAGTGAAGACTTCCTCCGTTCGCGCCACCCGGATGTCACATTGCCATAGTTAGGGGACATGCGACTGTTCGTTGTCCCTGCTAGGATCTTTTCTTCGTTCAAATCTTGTGATGAGTTTTCTTGTTATGGGGGGAGGCTGCAACACCCTTGATGTTTAATGAAGGCCATTAGTGCTAATCCAAGTCATTAGCCATGCAAGTCAAGCCACCTCTTAAATTTTTCCTAAGTGTCCATCTGGCCATTGTAAAGAAACTTGAAAATTCTCTATGCAAGTATGGCGATCTAAAATTATATTTGTGTATACCTTGGCAAATTATAATTTTGGACAGTTTCTGAGATTTTTCCTAGGATGTTTGAATCCCTTTAAAATTTAAAGCAAATCCAAATTTCAGAAATTTGGAGAATTTATATTTCAATTTCTGTTTTGATTTGGAAGTTTGACCAATGGAGAAAGTTGTTCACCACAGGCTAATCTGTCAGTTCCGAATTTTCCATAATTTTTGCAAGGCACGAAGGTGCCATTTTCTATTTTTGATTTTGGGAGTTCAAATCAGTTTTGGATAATTATTCAAAATTCAAAAATGGGTTGGGCCCGGCTGTCCGTGCCTGACGGCGCTCACTTGTGCGCTCCCACCGCGCGTGACCCGGGTCGCCTCTGTCACGCCGATGCATCACCATGAGCAGTGCCCCACCGTCGGGTCAGGCCATCAAGGCGCCAACCACCCTCGCTCGCCTTTACTCCGTGGAGCCGCTCCCATTTCCTATTTCCCTTTCTCCCTTTCCACACCGGAGAGCTCCTGGGCCTTCCCTGCTCCGCTCCGCTCCTCACCACCGCCGGGATCCTGATGTAGGTGAACCATCCGGTGATCCCCCGTGTGAGATTTTTGGAGCCACCCCCGACCCTCCTCCTGCAGTTTGGGCAGGATTTGGCCACGGGGACCACCTCCACCACTAGGACTTCGAGCCAACCACCACCGAGCTTGCACCTCCTCGGTGAGGAGCTCCGCCGCATGCGGCATTGTATTCTTTCTGTCGGCTAGGGCCGTGCCAAAGCTTGCTCATGCCCTACCTCTTTCGCAAGACCCGTCTAAGAATTCCTCTGCCACCGGGACTCCTTCCGCCACCAGAAGATACCGTTGCGCCGCCCTGCCCTCCACCCTCCTCGTCGGCAAGTCATGAGGGTGAGCTTCTGCCGCCACTATCTTGCCCGGTAGGTAGCAGCTTAGTTGAGGGTGCTCGTGCGCCGCCATCTGCCTCAAGTCAGCCTCATTTGCGCCACTGCCAGGAATGCCACGCCAGACGCCCGGAGCACGGCAACCGCTCTAGTGCGCACTCGAGCCAGAACGCTCATGGGCTGATTCTCGCCCGTGGGCCGCTATGGCCGGTGTGAGGCCAGGCCAAGCTAGGGTTGTTGTGCATGTGGGTCGTGCCAGTTTCAGCCCGTGAGGTTGTGTATTCTTTTTCCATTTTCTGAATGGATTTGAATGGATTCAAATTGGTTTAGTTTGATTCAAAAATTCATAGGAAAATAAATTGAAGTCAGAAATTTCTAAAACAAATTTTACTAAGTAGATCTTGACGTGTTCTAGGGTTTAAAATATGAAATACCATTGTTCACCTCTGTTATCCTTGTTTAATAAATAATCTTGCTTAAACAAGTTTAATTCATACTAAATTCTACAGATAAGATAAAATGGTGAAACCTGGACCTAAAATCTGTTCATGGCAGTGCCTCTGGGTGAAAATTAGTTTCTTTCCTAATCACGAGTCATTCCTCGTGTTAATTAGTTTTTCCCTCCTCTTTGGCTAAAACTTGACTCTAGTACTAAGTTTAATTGGAGACAATTATGCCAAAAATGCCAAGATGATCCTTACTGTCATATTTGTCTCTACATGACTTACTCATGTGCTTAGGCAAGGCCGAACTTTGAGTTAAGTTGGTTCTAGTCCGTTCTCACTTCTTTTGGAAGCTAAACATAAGTGGTAATGAAGTTAACCCTTTAAGTCATTCTTAAGTAACTTAAAAAGAGTATAAGTCATGTTGATGTGGTATTGCTTATCCTTTTTACTTATCGCTAATACTCATGCATGTTATACCGTATAGGTTCTAACATAGCTCTTGAGCAAGAGCCATTTTGGGGACAACCTACGCGAAGCTTCCCCGAGATTAACTCTCCTTCCCTTGAGCAAGGTAAGTACTGATTGCATAACCTTATTTAGGTTTTCACTTTGTGATCTTTACTTCATGCAATGATTGTGTATTTATGTATAGAAGCTCTATGGAACTTAGTTGCACTATGGAAATCCTTACAAGTTACCTTGTTTATCCCCATGATGGAAATAGAATGATAGAATGGCTATGCTTAGTAAAATATGCCACCAGTAGAAGATGAGTGGTTGATAGCCGCTAGCGGTAAGGCCCTTCTCACGATGGTGATTCTATGTGGTTTGTGTTAGTGATCGGTTTGTGGCTCTATGTGAGATCGGGTGGGGGCAACTAGGGGAAAGTGGAGAATACCGATGGGAAGGGTGAGACTGGTATGTTTTCATGTTCGGAGCTCCGAAGGTGGTTGCCTCCGCCTGTGTCAATTGAGGACCAATCATATGGCTGTTGGCACTCATAAAATACTGATTTCATGCGCTAACATGTCGAGTAAATGTATAAAATAACCATGTATTCAACTTGTCTACTAACCTAGTTTCACGATTTTAATGTTTATTTGATTTCAGGAACATTGGTACCAAATTGGAGCATTATAAGAAATTATATGGAAATTTAGAATTCCACCAAAATAAGTGTCATCCCGGGAATGTACCTAACATGAGGAGGCAGTGTGTAAAGGCCACTGAACAGTGGGCCTAGGGGGTGGCCGGCCGGTCAAACCGCATGGCCGATCGGCCCCACTTTGCAGCCTCTCATGGGTTGGCTTCATGGTGACACTCTCCAAAAGGTGGTAATAGGGAATCCAAAGCCGAAAGTCAGTGGAGGCCGGACCCCGTGGCTGCCCGGCCATGTGGCTAGGCCGGCCGGCCACCACTTGGTGAGTTACCGACTTAACCAAGTCGGTAACCCCTCCTTGGACCCCTATAAATACCGCTCTACAGGTGAAAATCAACACACAATATTCTACTTGTAGTTCTTCACTAGTAAAGGTTCTAGTTTAGTAGTAGTAGCGCAGGCGAAGCACTGTCAGGAGTCGAGAGTCGAGTTGAGTCTTCGCTCGAGCTCCAGAAGTCGTCTCAGATTTTGGTGAGCTCTTGTATCTTTACCTTTCTTTATAAACTTTGAGTCCTAGTTCTTATATGTTCTGTTCTTGTCTTCTCTTGAGCTTTAATGCGTACATAGTTACTATCACTTGGTCCCTCTTGTTTGTTGTTATTGTTTTGTGAGTTATCTGTCCAACTCGGTAGATTACTCTCACTCCTTGTAGCTCGAGTGATTTAACGACGTTGGTGTGTTTCCTCATATTTCATCGGCTGACGAGGAAATATTTTGTTTTACTCACGGACGTGGTGTTCGGGTTTAAATCCTTCAGTGAAGCTCCACACCTTGCCTAGAAGTGTGGTGCCTGCAGGAGTGACAGTCCTGTTAGGGCTTTGTAATCCACCACGCTGAGGTTGTGGTGAGCCGACCAAACCTGAGTTGTTGTATCCCCTTGTGTGGATTCCTTGCTGTGATACAGTTAATTAGTCACTGGGGTCGTGAAGCAAAGTAGGCAGCATAGCAGGTGATTTAGAAACCTAGGTAACATGATGTGATAGATAAGACTAGAATAGATCCTTATGAGTTGACCCTCATCTCGAGTCTCCCGACTAGGTGGAACCTTAGCTTACCCGTAGCACCGAGGAGATGGAGAAGTACGAGTCTCTCTGCCAGCAAGAGTTTGGTCACACTCATGTATACGATGTGAACTTGCTCGAGAGTGTTGAAATGGACAAAGAGCTTCCCCTCATCCTCCAAACTATTGGTTGGGAAAAACTCTATGGAGGGGCTCGGACAACTCGAGCGACGAATGGATGACTTTGCAACCGTGCAAACAAAAATGCAAGCATCCATCGACTCACAAACCAACATGATGCATGACCTCTTTGGTCACTTCAGGATTAACCCTGAAGCTTAAATCTTGTGGGGGAGGTGTCAGGTGCCTAGGTATGAGTCCTCACTTGTCTTATTTTGTTCCCAGTTTTTCCAGTTATCTCATCATTTGCCTTGCCCATTGGTCATATCACTACCGTTGCCATGATTGCTAGTAAGCATTGCTTCCATTAGTTAGATTTTTATCGAGTTAATAAAAAGAACTCCCATAGGACATAGTTAGGTTATACATCCTCCTTTGCTTGAGATTGGTTGCAACCACTTATGCATGACCCCGGTTTTGATTAATGTGGTTATGCATTGGAAGACACAAAATCTTATGTCAGCAAAAATTCAAAAGTAACCATGTCTAGGTTGTTGGGAGGTGTGATATCTGAGTTAGTGTTAATCTTGTTGAAC
>VSTD030003955.1:0-10572 GCA_008808055.3 Sporobolus alterniflorus
CACCTTATACTATTTATTTAAAATGCAACCTAACGCACTACTAATTTGACAAAATTTTATTGTTGTAAAAAGCGGGTATTACAAAAGATATGGGCTCTGGAAGCTTTTAGGGGCAAAATGGTCTTTTTAGGAGATTCTGGTTCAATTCTATAATTTTTGGAGTGGTTGGAGAGTCTTTGTCCCAAAAGACATGGCTCTTTTGAAATTTGGAAAAAAATTGGAGATTTTTGTCGATTTTTTGAGTGTTTGGAGTGGTTTAGGACCTATTTGTCAATATTTTCTGGAAATTGAGGGCACTGCTGTAATTTTTACAAATGCGTGGGGACGATAGCGCAATTAACAACAAATATTCATGGACCAGCAGTGTGCTCGGCTCCATGTTTGATCACGGGTGGCGCGTACACTATAAGCGGTGGTGCCTCGTCAACGTGTGAGTGCTATAGGGGTCACCGGTGCTCTCCGGCGGTGGCCGAGGGCGGTGTGGGTGATGATGTGGTGTCGGAGGGGTGCTCATTGGAGCATGAATGGCAGTAGAGAGGCGGCGTGATGGTGGTGGAAGCTTCACGTCACGTAGCTGCTAGAGCAGAGGGGAGAGCTCAAAAGTGGGGTGGAGAGGTGTAGTGGAGACCGGGGGATTGTGCTCGCCTTTTATAGGGGTCGGGGCAGCACCAGGGAGGCGGTTACCGGTAGGTAACGGCTGGCGTTAACAGCCTACGATGGCTGGGGGAGGATTAAGGAGGTGTTAAACCAGGGGATTTAAGGTAGGGAAGTTAAGGCTCGGGTTTGGCATCTCTATACTCGAAGCAGGGCGACAGAAATGGTCGAGAGCGGTAGGATTCGGTGGTGGCGCGACCGGGCATGGCGGCGTGGGTGGGGAGAACAAGAGCCTGACATGTGGGGCCCAGATGTCAGTGATCGGGAAAGAGAAGAGGTGCTTCGGCGGAATGCGCAAGCCCGAGGCAAAAATGCCTTTCGGCAAAGGCGCTAAGGCCTTTTAGGATGGCCGGGCTTAGCAAGGAGGCGGTGACCTGCAAGGCAAGGTGGGCCGGCTCAAACGGGTTGGGCTGGCTAGGCCAGATCCCAGGAGAAGATTAAAATGAAAATATGATTTTCAAATTTCAATGAACTTGGGAATTTGGCAAGACTTTGAGAATTTCTACAAGGAGTTTTAGAAGGAATTTGGACATGATGATTTTTCCTAAATTCTTCTAGGCTTCTCAAGGATTTTTAGAAAATAAAATATTCCATTCCATGAATGCAACTTTAGGCCAATTAAATTGAGAAAAAATGTTTTCTTTAGGCTAAATTTCCAAAATGCAACCTAATGCACTTCTAGCTTGGCCAAATTTTATTTCGCAAAAAGTGGGTGTTACAGTTTGATTCTGGAGCATCGCATGATTTTATGAGTTCTGCATGTGCCAAAAGGTCAAAGTTCACATTTGTGGCATTGGGGACACCATATGTGATTAGTAGACCCGAAGGTCGAGTGGATGCCGACCGTATAGCCTAGAAGGTACCACTCGAGTTATCTAGGAGGGTGTTTAACACCAACCTTATCATCCTATGTGGGTAAGCAATAGATGTCGTCCTAGGGATGAATTGGATGAAGATGCACAAGGCCATTTTGGACATAGCCGCCAGACTGGTCCACCTGAACTCACCGGCGTATGGAAAGGTAACCCTGCACCTTCCTGCGGTTGCTCACATCAAGGCAGCCTTACATCACGTGGTTGAGAGGAAGTTAGAAGATATTCAGGTGGTTTGAGAGTTTCCGGATGTGTTTCCCAATGATTTGCCAGGAATGCCTCCTAAGAGAGCCATCGAGTTTAAGATTGAGTTGCAGCCTGGTACGACTCCTATCTCTAAGGCTCCGTATCAGATGACGCCAGCAGAATTGGCAGAGTTGAAGATTCAACTCTAGGACTTGCAAGACAAAGGCTTTATCCACCCCAGTTCATCACCTTGCGATTGTCCTGCAGTTTTCATGTGAAAGAAAGATAAAGATCTTCATCTATGTGTAGATTATCGACCACTGATTGTAGTCACCATCAAGAACAAGTATCCACTGCCATGTATTGACATCTTGTTTGATCAGCTAGCGGGAGCCCAAGTGTTCTCCAACATTGGTCTCCTCTCCGGCTATCATCATATTAAGATTAATGCCGAAGATATCCCCAAGACGGCTTTCTCTATGAGATACGAGCTTTATGAGTTTCTTGCCATGTCTTTGGGTTGACAAATGCGTTAGCACACTTCATGTGCCTCATGAACTCTGTATTCATGCTGGAGTTGGACAAGTTTTTCATGGTTTTCATTACTGACATACTTGTATATTCTAAGAGTACGGAAGAACATGAAGAGCTTTTGCGAGTCATGCTTCAACGGCTATGAGGCCATCAGCTCTATGAAAAGTTTAGCATGTGTGAGTTCTAAATTAATGAAGTGCCATTCTTGGGTTACGTGATATCACCAGAAGGAATCGCTGTGGACCCCGGCATGGTGAGAGATGTCTTGGATTGGAAGCCACCAAAGTTTGTTCACTAAGTGTGAAGTTTTCTTGGTTTGGCGGGCTATTATCAAAGGTTCATTCTGAATTTCTCCAAGATTTCTAAACCTATCACCAAGCTCTTGAAGAAGGGTAACAAGTATGTATGGAGCAAAGATTGTCATGAAGCTTTTTGGACAAGTGACATCACCGGTGCTAGCGTAGCCTGACATCGCTAAACCTTTCAACGTTTATTGTGATGCTTTTGACACTGGTTTGGGATGTGTCTGAATGCAAGAGGGCAAGTGATTTGTTACTCCTCACAATAATTGAGATGCCATGAGGAGCACTATCCCACTCATGATCTTGAGATGGCAGCCGTGGTAATGGCATTAATAATATGGAAACATTATTTGCTTGGGAATATGGTTCATATATATACGGACCACAAAATCTTGAAGTATATCTTTACCCAACCGGATCTGAATATGAAGCAAAGAAGATGGCTTGAGTTGATCAAAGACTATGAGCTAGAAGTGCATTATCACCCAGGGAAGGCAAATGTCATTGCGGACTCACTGAGTCGTAAGGCTCACTTCAACTACTTGCCAGTCGTACGTCTGACTGGAGGGGCGAGATCATTATTCAACATCACCCTCACACACGCCTTGAGGGGTGAGATCATTGCGGTGCAAAAGAATGATGAAGGCATAGGCCATATCAAGAGAAGAATGTGATATGGTGAACCAAAGGTTGCTTCCTTCCTTGAGGAAGTGGAAGGCACGTTGTGGTTCAAGGATCGATTGGTTGTGCCCAAGAGTGAGGCCATGAAAAAGAACATTCTAGATGAAGCTCATACCTTGAGGTACTCTATTCATCTGGGTAGTACCAAGATGTATCATGATTTGAGGCAACAATTCTAGTGGACAAGGATGAAGCGCGAGACAACTCGCTACATGTCAGCGTGCGATACCTACCGGAAGCTTAAAGCTGACTATATGAAGCCTGGAGGGTTGTTGCAACCATTGAGTATTCTGGATTGGAAGTGGGACAACATTAGCATGGATTTCATTGTAGGACTACCTTTAGCTTCTCATAAGTTTGATTAGATTTGGTTGATCGTGGATCGACTCACCAAATTTGCTCACTTCATACCTGTCAACACCAACTACAATGTTCAGAAGTATGTTGAGATCTACATTGCTCATGTGCTATGCTTGCACAGAGTTCTAAAGACGATCATCTCCGATCGAGGGTCATAGTTTGTTGCTCGATTTTGGGAGCAACTGCACATGTCCCTCAAAAATCAGCTGATCCACAGTTCAGCCTATCATTCTCAGGTAGACGCCCAAACTGAACGAATAAACAAAATTCTTGAAGATATGCTAATGGCTTATGTGATGGAACACCAAGGGAGTTGGGATAAGAATTTGCCATGGGCTGAGTTCTCATATAACAATAGTTACCATGAGAGTCTGATGATGGCCCCATTTGAAGTGTTGTATGGACGTCGATACCACACTCCACTCAACTGGATTGAGCTGGAAGAGAAGATGATATTTGGACCTGACCTTATTGAAGAGGCCGAGGCAACAGTCAGTCTCATTCAAGACAACTTAAGAGCTGCAAAGTCACGCTAAGAAAGTTATGCAAACAAGAGGCGTCGACTCTTGGAGTATGAAGTTGGAGATCATGTGTATCTAAAAGTTTCACCTATGAACGGCGTAAAGAGGTTTGGAGTCAAAGGAAAATTAGCACCTTGCTACGTTGTACCTTTCCTCATACATGAGAAGTGTGGAAGCGTGGCATACAAGCTGGAATTGCCATCATCATTAGTAGGAGTTCATGATATCTTCCATGTATCGCAACTAAAGAAGTGTTTGAAGACACCCGTGGATGTTGTATTACCTGGTGTGGCACCGCTCGAGGCTGACTTGATGTACCCCGAGCATCCAATGAAAATCTTAGATCAAAAGGATCGTGTCACGAGGCACAAGATGATCAAGTTCTTCAGATTCAATGGAGAAATCATTCCACAATTATGAAAACATCCTTTTGGAAGCGAGTTCCAATTCGAAACAGAATTTGAATTAGAATTCCTGGAAGCAAAACTGTTTTGAATTGGAACTTATCTTTCATTCTATCAAATTGCAAAGTTTTGTAAATTTTGGAGCACCATAAGGGTGGTTTTCATAATTTACAAACTCAGTTCAGATTTGGAGAAATATGAAAATCGAGTGAGTGGGCCGGACTGGTGAACAGTGTGGCCCATACCATTTCGAGCTCACGCCATGTTTGAAACCTGACCGAGGGCCACTGGACAGTGACCTGTGGTAGGGCACAACGATCACGCCATGGTCCAGTCGGATCGACAAGTCACTGGTGCCCTGACGCTGATGGGCGGGACCGTCAACACCCCCTCTCTCTCCTCCACCTAAAAAAGGACCGATGGCCGAAGGTTCCTCCCCTTTTCACAGCTTTATTCCCCGCCTTGAGGTAAGCCGCCAGCTAGCCGCCACTTTGCTCCACCATTTGGTGATTCCTTCCGCGTAGCTATTCCCCATGGTCGTGCAGTTGTTTTGCCTTAGGAATCATGATCACCAGCCGCCTCCTTCGTCATCCATCGTGGATCAAAACTCGTTCGTCATGCTTCCCATTGGCCTATGCAATTGAGGAGCCTTTCCCTGACATCCTTTCCGACTGCATGCCATTTTCCTTCTCTTCACCGCCAAGTTTCCACCGGGCCGAGCTCCGCTCCGGTGAGGACCCCCTTCCCTGATAGCTTGAGTAGGCTCCAGTGTAGTGGCACAATGACTGAGCTCCCTAGTCCATTTTCCCACCGGTGGTTCCATGTTTCCGTCGTCGATGAGCCGGCGAGCGTCACGCCAAGTCTTGCGTCCGGCCGTGGTGACCACGCGTTCTGGACGCACCCCAGCCATGCTCAAAGGCGTGGGCTGGCCAAAGGCCAGCCGGCTGGGCTAGCAAGCTGGGCCTCAGCCCATGCTATCACTAAGCCAGTGGGCGATGGTGTGGCCTGAGTGAATAGTAGCTTTTGTCAATTTTCCAATAGGATTTTTGAAAAGGATTTCAATTCAAATTCAATTGAAGTTTGAATCAATTCAAATTATGTTCAAACCTAGAAATTGGATGAGTGTGTTCCAAGCTTTGAATGCAAATAGGAAATCTGAGTTAGGTTTGCTATTCATATAAATTTAGTTAAATTCTTTATAAAATACTCATAAGCTTGTAAAGTCCTTAGAAATTCATAGTAAATTCTCTAGAACTCCAAAACTTATGAAACATGGATCTAAATTCATAGTTTTCTTCCTCATCATGGCAAGTAGCTTACTACTCCCTGTTCATGACATTTTGCTATGGTTTAGAGCTTCATTTTCTTTATGGCCTAGTTGCTTGAAGTAAATGCCTATGTCATGACTTCTTGGTGCCATGAGCTTTACTTAAGGACCTTGCTAATCACTTTGTGCTTTTCATGTTCTTGCATGAGTGATGGTTAGCATGGGCAGCACCCACTATTGCTTTATGCAAGTTAGTTTAGCTAAGAATAGGAGTTAATGAAGGAAATGGCAAAATTAGCTTGTCAATCAACTTCAAAGTGTGGTAGTCGCATTGTTTAGCTTAATTTCCCTTCCTTGTTGCTTGTCGTGAATACTCATGCATGTCATTGCGTATAGGTTCTAACACTGCTCATGATCAATGAGCTCTTGGGGGACAACATTTGCCAAGCTGCGCTGAGACTAACTCTCATTCCCTTGAGTATGGCAAGCACCGATTGCATAACCTTCTCTAGGATTTCACTTTGTAATATTTACTTTTGGAAATGGTTGTGCATTTAAGTGTAGTAGTTCAATGGAGCCTAGTTAAATTATCTCTGTTAACTTGATTACACCCCCGCGATGGGTTTAGAACGATAGAATGACTATGCTTAGCAATATAAGCCATCGGTAGAAGCCGAGTGGTTAATAGCCGCTCGCGATAGGGCCCCTTCTCATAATGGTGGTTCTATGTGATTTATGTTAGTGATAAGATTTGTGGTTCTATGTGAGATCAGGTGGGGCAAGTAGGGGAAAGTGAAGAATACCAGATGGGAAGGCTGAGAGTGGTCTGTTTTCATGTTCGGAGCTCCAAAGGTGGTAGCCCCCTGCCTGTGTCAGTTAAGGACCGCATCGGTTGGGCCCTGAGGAACAAGTAATGATTATGTACTGACACATATGAGATTTATGGGGTTCCACAAACTTAGTAGCTTCAACGGTCACCGAGTTGGATGATACCTTACCTCACTTCACAGATGTATAATGGGATAATGTTTGGGCCACCAAAGGATGCCCGTCGAGGTTATCGCGTGGAAGACAGCACTAGGGTGAGGTAGGAGCCGGCCCGACTCTTTGATAGTCATCATGAAAGGTGGCCACTTGTGTTGCCTTCGTGGTTCACGTGTGCCGTGTTGTCAGGTTAATTCCCTTGCAAGGTGTATATTTATTCGAATCTCTATG
This sequence comes from Sporobolus alterniflorus, assembly GCA_008808055.3. NCBI lineage: Eukaryota > Viridiplantae > Streptophyta > Magnoliopsida > Poales > Poaceae > Sporobolus > Sporobolus alterniflorus. The sequence goes on from VSTD030003955.1 coordinate 6,997, forward strand.
ACACCCTCGGATATGGATGAGGCTTGCTCGTGGTATTCAAATGTAGAATTGGATCTTCATAATTGTTTGTTGAGAATATTGAGGTTGTTGTTGGCTACATTGTAGTCAAGGTTTGATGATAATCAATTATCTTGCTTGTGTTACCTTCGCATGTTTAGCATAGGTTGCTAATCTATTCATGCTAATCAACTTAACTTGGCTAATAATCATGCTTAAAAGTGATTAGTAATAGTTGCTAGTAGGCTTGAGTCTATACTACCTTTGAAGTCTTTGCATGTCTAGTTTCGTGACTTCTGGGTCACGACGAATGCTAGTGCGGAATGCTAGTTTCGTGACTTCTGAGTCTTGCTGAGCGTAGTCGCTCAAGCTTTGCTCTTGTTGCCTCTTCTGTGTGCATGTGAGGATCTTGCACCTCTTTCTGATGATGCTGATGACGGCTGTCAGTGGGAGATCCAGACCGATGAGGGTTCCCGACTAGGACTCACAGGTGTAGGTCATCCGAGGAAGCCTACTCTCTTCTAAGGCGAAGAGTGTGTGCTTGAGCATGAGAGATTGTCGCTTCCGCAAAAACTCCGTGTTATCCTTTTGAAGATGCCTTTTGAGCTTCCAACTTTTCTACTCTAAAACATGGCACTTAAACTGTAATAACTATTAACTTTAACTTCATATATGGTATTGCATGCTTGTACGTGTTGTGTTTGCGTATTCTCGCTTCATCGAGAATCCCCTGATATGATCTTGGGAGACAAACATGTTATGCTTGAGGTGGTTTTGTCACAATTAGTACTGGGAATATTGAAGCCGGTCATTGAGCAATAACAAAAAAAACTCCTATGCAGGAGATTCCTTGTGTTAAGTTGGTCATTGAGTAATAACCAAAAACTGCCTTAAGTTTCCCCGGGTAGCAAGTTTTCCATAGTCACTGGAATGGTGCCGGAGCTGATGGCTGCCTAATAATAGAACTATAAGCCTGTTGAGACTTATAAATACTAGACCCCCATATATATGTCCATTGATCCTTTTCATTGGCCTCTCTATTCCACTCTTCAATCGAATCCACCAGTTCCAATAGCTGATGTGAAGCCACAGGAGGTGGAGTGTCCAGACTGTGATGTGAATGACGTCGCCTTCATGCGAGCGATGACTATGATTGGAGGTTGTGATGTTGTCAAAGGATATCTTGCTTGTGGGATGTACCCCCTTGCGTCCGGCTTTGGCTTCAGGGATGTAGCTATTGGCACGACCGCATTGTCGAAGGCGATTCTTGCCAAGGGTGCTCACCGCTTTCTGGCGAAAGTGGAGACGGACGCCGAAAAGATCTTGGGTAGCTATGGGCCCAAGGAGCATGAAAAAAGTACGGGCCTCGGAAAATAAATATGTGTCATGCTTTTTGACTAGATTTAAGAGTAGGGGTGTTCACAGATGTGGAGAACAATGGTTACACAAGGGACATGAGGGTGTATTTGGGTTCGAGCATCCGTGAGGATAAAACCCTACATCCTGTGTGCGTTGGTGTAATATGATTTATTAGGTTGAGACCCTCTCTACACCTCCTTTTATAGGCTATGGGGGGTAGGGTTTACATGGAAGGTCAGTTATAGTTGTACCTGACTGGAACTCTATCTCTACTTGCTTATTTTAGAAGATTTATCTAACGATTATCTTTAAACCGCCTCAATCATGGGTCTCCTAGCATGGATCCTTAGGCCGAGTGGGCTGACTCATGGTTGGCTCCCCTGTTCCGCTGTTCCATGTCTATTGGACTTGGTACCCATGGTACCAAACAACATCAGCAACCTCCGAGTGCTTGGCAAGCGATCTTCGGTCTTGAAAATTCAAACCCTCCTGTTTTTGGTGAAGTTGTCGAGTGCTCCTATCTTGTCTAAAATAATTTGCTGAGTGCTGCACAGCTCTGACCGAATGACAGACAGCTTTAGCCGAGTCCTTCTAAGTTAATTAAGACATGGATAGGTGCCCCTATTAGGTTTAGCCCCCCCCGACACCCATACCAAATCTCTCCAAGAATTGATTTGGGAGTCAATTTAGCCATTACTTCAGACTTCAACTCTTTTCATTTTCTTTCTTGACCTGGGTTACCGTGCCCAGATTCTGCAAAATTTAACATTAATCCCATTTGCTGTTATCCAAATGATGTTAAGTTTTGACCATTGGGGCTCATTTACCAGCTTGCCCTGAAATCACATACGAAGTCCAGTGGACATTGGATCCCTTTCTCCTTGCATCCACTATAATGAGGTGATTTAGGCCTAACCCTAAATCATTCTCTCAATGCTGCCGCCATTTCTTCCCCTTTTCTTCCACACTCCATCTTCTTCTTCGCGCCATCGAATCTTCAATTTCTCTTCGATGTGTATTTCTCCACCGGTGCTCACCTTAATCCCCTGCCATAGGTTCTCCTTCCCCCTGCCATGGCCGCTTGTCACCGACACATGTTCCAGCAATTGGATTTGGGAGAAAGCAAAATTCTCAAACGAGACGATAACCACTTTCTCCCGAATACTAAAGAGATCATGGTGACCCAAGCAGCAAATCAGCAAGTGACCCAATGGTAGGAGTTGGTGCCAGATCATCGAGGACCCGGACGGGGAAACGCAAGGCCACCGCTACCCCACCTCCTCAAAAAAGAGCCAAGAAAGCCGAGGGAAAAGCAACCGGTGGGATCAAGATCAATGAACCTGCACCCAATCTAATTTCTACCCTGACTCCTCCTTTAGGTCCATGGAAAAAGATCTCAATTCACCGATCTAATATTCAACTGCGTCCAACTTCTATTTTTGAGTAATTCCTGACTTATGCTCCTTTGTGTAGGATACCTCAAGATATCAACCCAGACTCCCTAACGCAAGATATTCATACAAGTGGTGAGTCTCCAAAAGTAGACAAGCCCCCGACTCTAGACGTCGAGAAGACAACACTAGAGTTTTTGATGCCCCCGAGCCCAGGTGGAGCTCAAAACTCTCCCAGTGCTAGCACAGCTCCATCTCGCCAAGGCTACTCCAAATCCAAATCTTGCAGGCACCCCTCCTAGTCCAATGCCAGCCGAATCCCCCAAGACTTCTCTATCGAGACCCCAGTCCTGTGGACTCAGATCCGCTAGTGGCTTCCCTCTTGGTAGTGATTCTTCTATGCCTCAATCGAAGAAACCACTGCGGCGGTACTCACGGGTTGCCGAGTCCCTTGCCAATGACCCAGAGTTCATTAAAGGTTGGTTCCACATCGGCTGGTTCATTACCACAGGAGTGGACACCGAAGTGGACCGTGTGAACATTAAAGTGCTCTATACATACCTGGAGTCACCCTCGACTCAGATCAACGTAAGCATCCTCTGACTCATTTTCTATAACCATCCTCGTCCAGTTCTCACCTCCACTTTTATGCAGACATTGGTTCAACACTGTCACTCCAAAGATCAATTTCTGAAAGTCCCAATAAAGAGACTCAGTGAAACTCAACTCTTTGAGGATGAGTTGAAGGAGGTGAGTTAACTAAACACAGTCCTTCTCACCTGTAACCAGGAGCTTGAGGCTCGACTGGCCGAAGAGAGCTGAGTGAAAT
>VSTD030003956.1:0-10572 GCA_008808055.3 Sporobolus alterniflorus
AAGATCGATCCTACATCGTGAAGATCGGGACCCCGTGACACATCATTCTCTCTGGTGTCGAAGGCCACCTCCTCCGCCACGGAGTATTTGTTAGTGATAGCCAACATCTCTTCTGACATCCTGGGCTTCTTCTTAGCAAGCTTGCAGATCAAGGGTGAGTCCATGAGTTCCTTCTTGAAGAACATGATAATCGATTTGTCGTCAACCTCTGGGATAATGTTTCACTTATTGCAAAAGTACTGGATGAACTCCCGAAGTGACTCTCCCTTCTTCTGGATGATGCTGGCTATGTCGCAGTTGACTCCTGGACACATGCATGTGGCCCGGAAGTTGCTGGTACATAGTTGGCATAAATGAGTCCAAGAATGTACTGACCCTGAGGGGAGTCCTAGGAGCCACGTCCTGGCTGATGAGTCCCCACCAGTGGCCTCGATGGTGAGCTGATACACCTCAGGCCACTCGGTTGGATTGGTGGACCCATCATAGGTCTCAATCCTAATGGCTTGAAGTTTAGGAGCCAGTGCACCCTCTTGAAATTGTGGGAAAAGGCTTTGACTCCTCCTGGGTTGCGTCCTCCTTTAGGGGAACAATATCGGTGAGGTTGGTCATAGAAGGGACCATAGTAGTCATAGTCCCTCTCATCACACTGCTCTTGCTCAATGCACTCACGCCCCTGGCACCGGTTGTTAATCATGCCATGTGCATCTCTACCGCAGATGATGTCACACAAGTCTCGGTCATCCTGATCACACCCTCAGCCATGCTCCTCTGGTGGAGTGAGGCTACTGGCCAAGCCCCCACGTGGGCTCTATCGGTGGTCAAGCTCTTGGCCCCGTACTTCACCGTCATGGTTGAGAATCGAGTGAATCACAATTGCTGCATCTAACATCGCTTGGAGACATTTTACATGCGCATTGACTTCTTCATTGTCTTTAGGCAAGTGGGGTGTGAGTTGGTCGAAGAGCATTCTCAAGGGCAAGGCATTGTGGGCTGGCATGCGGTAGACTTGTTCACCTTGGTACTCGATCTGACCAATTTCCTCTCAGATTGACCATGATCGGTCTCAGAGTCGATCCCGGTCGATAGGGCGCTGAGGGTTAAAGTTCGTGTGGTGCCTCCTCGAAGGGGCACCATCCCTAGGCTCATCAACTGATGACTCCAAGTCATCCTGCAGATAGTTGTGCCATTTTCCAGTCTTGGTTGGATGGGCCGCCCAAGCGATTTCCTCCTCGGCCTCTCGAGTGATCTCCTCGACGGTTTTTCTCGAGGGGTTGTTCATCCTCACCCACCATGAAGACTTCTCTGTCACCCTCGAAGTCAGGGTCATAAATAGCCAGCTACTAGACATGGAAGGTTACAAGGGGTTTGACTGTCTCAGCAAAAGCAGTGACTAAAGTAGATCCTTACTTAAAATATTCTACTTTAAATATTTTAGCCATGTTAATTATACATGAATAAAGATTTGCAACCAGAATCTAGAACATTCAAGTAAACAATTATAACTGTAAAGTAATTAACATCATAATAATCATCATCACTAAATATCCATTCTAATCCATCATCATATGAAACATGCATTTCTATGAGTGGGGGCAGTGAACAAGCTATCACTCATATCCGAGAGTATCGCAGAGATCCAAATCAATAACAAACCCTGCAGGGGTATAAACATGACCAACATGACATACGTGCATTTGTAGACAGGCCATGTATGGCAACCTTTCACAACGACATCATAGGGTCGATCCGGGTCCCACCTCTCCCTAGCGCACGTCTTCCACACGATACCACACATTGGGCTATCCGTGGGTGGCCCCTACACTATCCCACTGAACATCTCTAGAGGAATGTGGGGTATCGTCCAACCACTATAATCATCGAGCTACGTTGGTTTACTTGACCCTATAAATCCAACATGCGATCAGTACATAATCAAGTGCTCGTTCAAGGGTCCACTAGAAACGGTCCTCAATCAACACAGGTGGGGGCTACCACCTTGGAGCTTCGAATATCCACATACCACTCCTCGTCCTTCCCATTAGAAGATGCTCCACTTTCCCCTAGTTGCTCCACGCGGTATCAAATTGAAATCATCAATCCATTCTCTACAAATTTTATCCATTTTAATTTCCATTAGAGGTAAAAAGGGGTCCTACATGCGAGTGGGACCTACCACTCATCTTCTACTATTAGCTAGAATAAAGCATATCACAACTAACGGTAACCATATACTATAAAAGGGATAACAAGGATAATACGGAAGGGTACTTCATAATTTAGCTACATTTCCATTCAAATCCTATACGTAAGTACATAATACATTTGCAAGTACAAATTATAAAGAGAACCACGAGTAACATAGGATCGGCATGCACCGGGCCTTGCCTTGCTCAAAGGAAAAGTTAGTATCTGTGATGCTTCACGAGGTTGTCCCTCAAGCTCCTCAGCAATGACATCCTTCACTTGCAAAAAACTTCCAACACTGGTGGTTCCTACATGCGATGACATGTCATTTTATTAATATAAAGGATTCGATCAAGATTTGAATTGAAACCATTCAATTCATGTGCTACTATTAAGTTTTATATTTTTATTGGATAGAACATGAATTCAGAAGAATAATGGAACTAGCTTCATGGATTTTGGACAAATATTCGAATTGATACGAATTTCAGAAGTTTCAACTGGATTTAAATGGTTTATGGAAATGGAAAAAGGATTAAAAAGAATCGTTCAGCCATTGGCTCAAACTTGGCCTAGCGGCCTTGCCTATGCGGCGACATGGCCTGCTGTGGGCCCAGCCAAAATGGTGTGGCAGCCTGCCCACACAACAGTGCGCGGATTGGCTCGCTCGGCCTGAGGGATATTGGGCTGGCCCATGGGCACGCGGCGGCACCAACAGGAACACGTCTTCATGACATGACTCACTGAGGTGCGGTGCACCCACCGGACATGGAGGACGTGGCGGCGGTGCACTAGAATGAAGCAGCGAGGAGAAGGATGATCTCACTGGCGCGTGGTGGCGATCCGGCAAGAAGAGGCAGCATGGTGGTCGGCAAGGCTCCCAACGAGGTCCTGCATGCATAGCCTGAGATGAGGTTGGCACCGCTACAAAGAAAAGGAAGTGGGAGGCTCTTGGAGAGGTATCTCACCGAGGGAACTGGTTCGACGGCGGCATGGCGACGGCGCGGGCGAGCTTCGGTGGACAAAATGTGAAACGGTTGGCTCCACGAGCTACTCCAAGCCAGGGTGGAGCTGCTGGATCTGTGCACATGGAGAGTGCAGCCGTGAGGGAGGTGGTCGATGACATGGCCATGAATGGGGATGAAGTAGAGGAGACGGTGGTGCTTACTGTGGAAGAATGCTTCGACCGACAGGGGGTGCGGACAAGAGGTAGGTGTGTAGACAAGAGGTAGCGGCCTCTTATACACACATTCAGATGGCTTGGGGTGGTCGGGACAAACCTGGTCGGGCGGTTGGTGCACGGTTCAGCGCGGCACCGCCATGGCGTCCAGTGGGCGGGCAGCGCTATAGTCGTGGGAGCGCTGAGTGGGCCAGTGGGCGGGCATGGGCAGGGTCCCGAAGACTAGGTTGGCTGGGCGGTGGGCTTTGTCCATGCACGGTTTGTCCGAATGGGAGGGCGTGGGATGCGGAGCATGATGACCAACTAGAGGGGCGATGTGGCGGTAGTGGGTGGCACAGGCAGCAGGATGACACGGCGGTGGCATAGCACGCTCCAAAATTCACACCGGGCAGACGATGTGTGTGGGGGAAGTGGGTGGGAGCCGAAGAGCATCTTGGCGCGACATGGCCCTGCCTGACGAGATTCGCGGGGCGCACGGCGAGCAGGGAGGCAACACTGGGGATTGGGGAAGCAGGGGTGCTGACATGTTGGGCCTACACAACAATGAGAGAGGGAGGGAACAGGCTGCTGGCATGTGTGTTGGAAAGGGTGCGGGTCAGAATCGGGTAGACGGGTCGGTAACGGGTCTGGCTCGGTATGAAAAAACAATAAGATTTTGAAATTCAGTTTAATCTTTTGCAATACACACAGAAAGGGCTTTAATTCGGGAAAAATTGTTAGGAGCTTCAGAAAAATCGAAAAAAATCCAAGATTATTTGGAGCAACTTTCATTTTATCACTTGGACTAGATCACAACAGATTTTGAATTAAAAATCAAAGACAGTTTTGGAATTGAATTTGTTTTGAATTCAAAGAAATTTGAAGACTTTGATTCGATTCAGATGTCTACAATGATGATTAGGGCATAAATGGCCTGATTAAGATCGGTGATGTTATACTGGGATGAAACCCAAGTCAGTGAGGAAGTTGTCCCTGCCATGGTGGTTTCTACGGCAGTCTTCTGCCAGCCAACTCTAAAGCAGCCTGGGCTCAGGACCGAGACCCCACCCTAGCACTAGAGGGAGCTTTCCACCTGTGGCGCAGTGGCAATGGCGAGGATTTCCCTCAATTGGCGGTAAACCCTGTTGACCCCGTCAATAGACGGTGTGGTAATGTGTCCAGGAGCGCTGCTGCTGCGGCCACATTCTGAGTGGCCCTAGCAAAGGTAGAGCACTGTCTCCTCTCGTGGCTGATGGCGGTGGAGCCACCCCTTGCCCGAGCCTGGGTGGTAGCGAGGTCAACCGTTAGGACCCGCTCTGTTGTGAGTGCGGGCTCATGCAATGGTTTAGCTCAGGCCAATGGGCCACAATGGTCGCTTGCTTGCCGGCGAGCATGCCTCGCCGTTGTGTTGCACCATGCTTGGTGTCGGTCTGCCCAGCGCGGACTTGCCCTTTTTACTCCTCCTGATAGGCTTGCTGTCTCTCAGGTGGAAACCCGACGTTCAGACATGGTACGATTGTCCGTGGCAGGACCGTCACAATGGTATGAGGGGTCGAAGAATCCTCCAGCCTTGGTGTGGTCATGATGGAGATCGACAATGTCACCATACTACGCCTCTGGGAGATTGGGAAGCTGGAGCTCCCCATTATGCTAGAGGTTGTATAGAACTCATTGGCAAAGTCCTCGAGAATGGTACACAGCGATGGTGACCCACTATGTGCCATTCCTACGAAGGCAACGCCTGAGTTGTTCCCCTTAGGAGAAAGGCTCAGGCTACCAAAACAGTCGGCGATGAACTCCAGGCTTCCAAAGTGAATAGTTTTGCCAAGGTTGAAGCCACCATAGGTCAGGTGCTCACCGTTGGTGCTATCGACGAGCGTTGATGAGTGAACCATCAAAACATTTAGAGGAAAGCACGCTATAAATCCCTCTTCCTAGTGCACCAAGCATCGGTGGTTTTTGCACCGACAAATAATAGGGTCTACAAGATCACACGTTTTTAGTTCTGAGATGGTCTCACAAACAATGAACAAAAGGATTTATCCTGGTTCAGGCCCCTCCTTGAAGGTAATAGCACTACGTCCAGCAGGTTGATGTTGAATGAAACAGGTGTTACAAAGGGTGAGGAGAGTGCTCGACTAGTTCACAAGTGAAGAGAATCTGGATCTCGTGCCGCTACCTGAGGGGTAGTGTGGCTTCTTTTATAGATGGTCCTGGGGTCCCCCTAACTATGGTAAAGTTTTCTTATAACTCAGGTCGGGTTACATGATGTGTGGAGTCCCAGGCTAAAAATATCGTCCTCAAGGTTTAGAGAAAGCTGCCTAGTAGCTATTTTTGCACCTGGGTCTTAATGTGGTTGGAGTCTGAGACAGTTTTCTATGGTGCCATTGTCTTGACCTGCTCTGCTTGGCTCCTAAGATTCCCCTTGAGGGTGTTATGTGGAATGGCTACGCTACCACCTACACCAGCCTATGAACTGTACCTGACAAATGAGGGTATAGAGCCTTCTGACAGGCGTTGTCATGTGCTGTCGCACTATATAGGCTGGCGTGACCTTAGGCTACCTTTCCAAGGGTGTGAAGGCCCCGAGACTGATGATCTACTTTGGTGTGGACCATCTGGGTCCCTGATGGACTGGATCACTCATGGAGAACCCCACCCTTACCGAGGTGAGCTTATCTAATATCAGAGTGAGCATAACAATTATGTGTGTCCTTGTGGTAGAGTTGTTATGTCAGGTGATGATGGAACGGATTTTAGTACTTGAATGCCTGTTGCCACTCGCACGTGGGCGCCTGCAGTTACATCTTGTCCTGCCTGATATTAAATGGCCTCTCTAGTCGAGGACCCTGGCTCGCGGGCCATTTGCCTGGTACTTAAGATACCCCCAAGCGTTGCTTTCGGGGGCTCGGGCGCATGCTTAGCTAGGATGCGAGGATAAGTTAGACTGACTTGACAGGTGGCAAAATCCTACCTGCCCGTGGTCGTTGAGATGGGAAAAAGGACTAGTTTGCTCCTAGATCTACTTCTTTTTAGATAGTGGACCCTCCCCTTTAGCCGGGAGTGGTAGGACCATTTTTAGTACAGGGTATTTGGATGCCTAGTCATGTGCCGCAGGAGAGAATGGAGCTGTATCTAGATTTGTTGGGTCGTAACCGGTGGCTCGCGATATCCGGGTATATGGCACATCATCAGGTGAGAGATGACTTTAGTTGTGCAGAGGTGGCCAAATTGTTAGACGAATGAGATACACTATAAATTATGATTTTCAGAATTATTTTTTGACACAAAGGTGACGTGGTATAAGGTGATGTGATATGCATACATGTTCAGATATTAATAATTTTTAGTGGGTTATAATAAAAATTTCTTTAATTTTCAGAATTATTTTTTCAATAGAAAAAATGACGTGGTACAGGTGATGTGAAATACCTGTATGATGAGAAAATTTGTACTTAGTAGATACTTGTTATATATAGTTTTAGAGGATTGATAGAAATTCTAGAAAAGACGATTCAACTAAAGCCTTAGGAGAGGAAGGAATCCATCTGTGATTCCCAGAACGAGGCAACCAAAACAGCTATCTCCACTACTGCCGTTCCTGAACCGAAGAAAAGGACAGCTGCGTTATCAACCCGACAGGCCGACACATGAACCCGACGGTGCCGGTGCCAGAACCTTTCGTCGCCCCACGTCGGCATCATGAATTCATGCATTCAATTTCAATCCATTTTTTCACTCCTCATCCGATAAAATAGCGACTCAACAACGACCGCCACTTACAGTTCACCTAATGCTCCCTGTTCACATACTCTTCGTTTTCAGCCACATCATCATTGACATTAGCCGCTGGATCCTGCTAGATGTCACTGCTAGATTTTCTGCACCTTTGATAAAAAAGGCTAATATATATCTAATAGATATGTTAAAACTTGATAAAAAGTCCTCTCACCCCTTCTATATTACCTGGTTGGACTGGTTAGGAGGGTCTTTCAACATGATATTAGAGCTTGGTTATTTTTTGAGCTTTCACTACTCCCAAACCCTACCGACTTTTGTAGGCGTCACACTCGTATGTCTTTTTATCCGGTTTCAATATTTCTCCCACAGTGTACCAGCCAGGGCTCTGCCTCTACTGGTTTGTGCTACGTGAGTCCTATCATATGGACTTTTATAGACGGGTATAATTACGCACAACGGAATATGTGTGGCCGAGGCTCGAACTCAAGACCTCCTGGCTCAGATGTCAAGATGGAAAGCCCCCTCACCCCTTCTATATCACCTGGGTTGTATGGTTAGACTGGCTACGTAGACCTTCCAATGTGGTATCCGAGCCAGGAGGTCTTGAGTTTGAGCCCTAATCATGCATATTTTCACAGCACGTTATTCCTGCCTATATAAATTTATACGGTGGGGCTTGTATAGCATAGACCCGTGGACCCTCCGAGTGAAGCGGTAGGGCCCTGACTGACATACAGTAGGAGAAATATTGGAATCTAATAAAAGATTCTCTCATCACTTCTATATCACCTGAGTTGTATGATTGGACTGGATAGGAGGCCTTCCAACAAGATAGATGATAGAGCAAATAGACAGTCAAGCTAATAGGAAACATAGTTTTTCACTATTATAGAACTCATTTGGAAAGATTTCTCTCTAATAGCACTTGTATCATATACTTCTCTAATATTTTCCAGAAAGATCGAGTGTTATAATAGAATTTTTGAATTACTTAAATTATTTTTCCTTTCCCCCCTATTTTCTGCCAGTTAAACTGACTTTTTTGTCCTGATTAAATTTGGGTCATGGCCATGTTACGCCCGTCCAGTGGTGGTGATGCGCTCCACCACGAACCCTCCCTGCACCCTCTTGACATAGTTCCACAGCTCGATGCCCGACAACTTATCCTCCGTCTCTTCCTCCTCTACGGCCGCCACCTCCTCCGCAGGCAGCTCCACCGGTTCGGCCAGGGAGGCGTGAAGAGAGCGAGGTGCTTGCTGGGAGCGGAAGTCGTGTGGAGGTGGAGAGGTGTTGACCATGGTAGCTCCTTTGTGCCGTAATAGAAGGTTGGGATTGGGAACATGAACAGAGGTGGATGATAACTACTACCAAACTTAATCAGGGGGTAAAAAGATCCGTTTAACTGGCAAAAATATGGAAAAGGAAAAGTGACTTAAGTAATTCAAAACTTCTATTATAAAAATTGATCTTCCTCAAAAGTACTATTTTAGAGAAATCCATAATTCAAGTCCTATTAGAAAGAAGTCTTTCCTAATAAATTCTATAATAATAAAAAACTCGAACCGACACCCATCAAGCTTTTCACGGTAAGGCACGCGCTGACATTATCGCATGGACCACGAAAGGCAACACGACTCTCACCAGCAGAAACATGAGAGAGTATATATGTTTTCATCGTGTTCTCCCACGAGTGACTTATAAAGGTTTTATTTTTTGGGTGCCACAGTCGTTTCGGCCTATATGAAAGAGTTGGAACTCTCATATTCCAACACTGCTACTGTCACACCCCGGTTCTAGGAAACAGAACTGAAGCCTTCATACGTGTGTCCAGATGTTAAAATCAATACGACCAACAATATGGTGAACAGATACAATATCTCATTAAATTACAAGGTAGAATATTTTACAAAATGATCCGTGGGTCCAAAAGAATGATTACAGAGCGACGCAGAAATCTAAGCGTAGGTGCGTCTTCCACAAGCACAACCAGAGGAGAGGCAGGTCTAGTCTTTATATTCTGGCTCCTGCTGGTACTCTTTATTGGACTCTAGCACTTAGTTCGACCAATAGCAACTATAGAGGCAAGTTTGAGTAGACATATACTTGCTACTCAGTAAGTGTGGAAAAATATGACATGAGGGCTAATAACAAGGAAGGCTAAACTCGGGTTTAACTTACAGAAAGCAGTGGTTAATTCTATACCTTAGTCAGTCTAGTAAATAGGTAACAACTTCAACTCCTCAAGGTAACGACCTCGATCACATCACGGAGTCTCACCACGACCGACCCACAGCCTAAAGAAACCCACTTCGACAAAATCAACCAAACCAAACCCATCTCAGGTTCCAACTAATCATGTGAGGGTCCATGCCGCTCATGACCGTGAGCATGATTGTTATAACAGTTTTACACTCTGCAGAGGTTATACACATTCCCCATGAGTAGTGATTTCATCACCCGTTGGCAACTAGAAAATCTCCATTTTGCCAAATATACACTGCCTTTGGTGTATGGCCAAGAGATCACTACAAGACTTTTCAATTATTTCATGTACCTTGTAATGTACCGACTGAGGTTTCACCGTCAGTGTGAGCATCGCACCCACCCAGAAGCTCCCTCATGTGACTTATGGGTTCCAACCATCATAGCTTTACCCACACCATCCCACGGTTCCGCCATCGCAGCTTGACCGAACATCCCAGCGGTTTGCCATCGCATCTTCTCCGCAACAACCAGTTGGTACACCAAGACTAGCCTCTACCACATACTATGCCAGGTTGTACCCATATAGGCTCATGATTGTACTGTTTTCATGGGTGGTTGCTCCATGAACCGGTCCATAGATTTGGGTATGATAACTAACCACAGGCTTCCAGCATCACACCGGACAAAGCCTTGAATCATCGGCATCACACCAACAAGTTCCATTCCCATCACCCCAAATCCTATTCTCCACATTAATAGGATCAAAATGACCATAACATTGACAACGGTGACGTAAGCATAAATGATGTAAAATAACAACTACCCAAACCCAGACCAGGTCATGCATGGCTAAATAGTTCTAAGCCTATGATGACTACCCAATACTTTTAAGGTTTTCAAGGAATGATAAATTAATTCTAGTCAAACCCTAACATAGGTGCGTAGAACAGACACTTTCTACATGAAATTCTAATTCTACAGAATAGATAGAGAAATATGTAGGTGCAATATGTTCAAGGACACTTGCCTCGTTGCTTTGAAAGTAAAAGACTAGAAACCTTGTATACTTCATGTTGGAATTCCTCGTATACTTGATCTTGTAGTCTTCATACGATGGCTGCAGAACAAATTCTCCTAATGTTCAAGCATACAATCACACAAATGCAACAACCATAAGAATATGAATAACTTGAAAAGAAAAGGGTGCTGAGAATTGTGGCATAAGAATCACCTGATCTAGATTTATGGTTGAAAAGATATGGATGAAAAAAGTTCTGAGTGGC
>VSTD030003957.1:0-10572 GCA_008808055.3 Sporobolus alterniflorus
GTTAACCACCTTGCCAAGACTATAAGTTACTTCACCATTTCATCTATAGATTACACCACCCAAATCACAGTTGCCCACTGCAATTTACCAACCAGACATAACCAATCCAAACCATCCCAAAACCCACTAATCATGTGAGGACTGCAGACCGCTCATAACCATGAGCACGCCTATCATGATAGCTTACACTCTACAGAGGCTTATACCATGTACCAATGAGTAGTGATTCCATCTCCTTTTGGTGACTAGAAAACCACCATATTGTCATGCCACCTAAAGCACAATCACACTTCCTTTGGTGTGAGGCCAATAGCTCACTACAAAACTTTTTCATGGCTTCCTTCAGCTTGTACATACTCACTGAGGTTTCACCGCTAGAGCAATTTTCCATTAAACTCTAGAGACCTCCTCTTGTGCCTTGTGGATCCAAGGAGTAACTCCCCTCATTCACAATCCATCTCGCTCCCAGTGATTTTGGCGCATATCAACCTTCCTCGCACCACCGTTTGGCACGTACAAAATGGATCTCTACCACTTAGTAGGTCAGGCCGTGCCCATACTTGACTCATGGTGGCACATGTTCATCATGGATGATCTCTCCAAAAACCGGTTCTTAATATGATTTGAGTGACATATCAAACTAGAGGACTATCAGTAACCCCTAGAATTAGCCTCAAATTATCGGTTACCCCGGACACAATTTCCAAACCGGTCACCCAAATCCTAACACCATGTTACTACAAAAAGATTATGCATATTCCCTCATGTGCAATAGTTCAATTAATCAAAATTAGATCAAGGATGAACCCAATTCCCAAAGCAATGCTAAGCATGACCTACCCAGAGACACATCCCATAACTAGGTCAATAATGAATAGTAAGGAAGGACAAACTGACACATGATTCAATTTAAATGCATGTAACTATCTAAAGTAGAGAGAGAAAGAATATATGATCAACATGATCAAGAAACACTTGCCTTGATTCTCTGCTAGCTGCTACTCAAAGTCTTCTTCTTGAACGTCTTGAAGATTTCTGAAGTTCGCAACGTCTAATTAATAATGACCGAAAATAAGCAATACAAAGAATAAATAAAACAATATACCAAACAGTACCTAATTACTAAACAAATAGTACCAAAATATTCTACTTATCGCTACAAACACGTGAGTGCAAGAATCGCTTAAATCGGAGCCATGGTTAAGAAGTTACGAAGGTTTAAAGTTAATAGATTAAAAAGGTAATTAAATTAAATAAGATTAATTAAGTCAGGGGCCTAATCGTAATTATAAAAACTTAAATAGGGACCTAAATGTAAAATTATAGGGATTAAAACATAATTTCAAAAAAGTTTAGGGGGTTAAATGTAAAAATATGTTAGCCTGGAAATTTTTGGAGTTCTCAGAATTATTTTCGTAAAGGAAAAACCGTGGAATTGGTCCACGGGACCGAAGACCGGGTCTACGAGCTCGGCTCACGGGTCTACGGGACTCATTAAATACCAGCCATCGATTCGACGATCCGCGGTCATGATCTACCAGATCGAACCGTTTCTGATCATATAATCTTGAGCGGTGTTCTTTGATTGAACGGTCACGGGCCACTCGAGCCAACGTGGTGGTGGCGCACAGGTCTGATGCAGCGGCACCATGAACCGCACCCGCTGGAGACGTCGAGCTCAACCTATGGTGCACAAAAAATGATGAGGTTCTTCCCTAGTCAACGAGCGTGGCGAGGGGACCTCACTTGGAGTGGTTTGCGGTGGCGGAGGTACCATAAACAGGCGTGCGACGGTGCGGCGGCGGCTTCGACCTTTGACGGCGGTGTGATCTTGGTTCAAGGGACAAAACGAGCCGGGGACGGCTCAAACTAGTGTGACACTACACCCTTAAGCTCGATGCGGGGTCATCGGAGGCCAAAATTTCGTCAAGCGGTGGCGCGTGAGCGAGGGCGGTGAGCTAGGATTTCGGTGAGTTTCTTTGAAATATGAGCTCCAGGGATCCTATATATAGGGGTTTTTGGTCCTTGACGCACGCAACAAGATCACGAGGTTCATCCTATCTCAAATCGGGGTTTAAACTGGTTTTCAGTTGCGATTCATAGAGAAATCCTTGATGAACATGGTGAGGGGGGAAACTTCCTTCGCTGGTGAAGATTCCCGGTTGTAAATGATGATGGCATGGGCTGGCGCTGGCCACTAGGCCGTGAGGTGGGCCGCACGAGGACAGGCTGGAAACGCTACTGGGCGGGAAAATAAAAAAGAAAAAAGGAAGGGAGAGTGAGCCGACCTGAGAAAACAACCCAACAGGCTTGGAGGGAAAGGAAAATGCTTTCTATTTTCAAAACATTTTATAAATTATAAATTATTTTGATTTCAAATCAATATTCAACTTTGAAGAATTCTAATTGTAATATAAACCTAATAGCACGCAATCAATACAAAAGAAAATTATGCAACGGCATGAAACACATCAAACAATTATAAAGCCTAAATTAATTTAATAATATAGAAAATACTCTTTTGTCTAAATAAAATTTTAATTCACTTGAAAAATCTTAAAGAAAATATTTATTCTATTGATAAAAAGTTTTAAATTTTAGTCAATTTTAGTCATATTCCAAATTTTGAAATTTTGAGGTGTGACAGGTGGTGCTACCGCTCGTCCGGGCTGAGGTGGCACGGTGTGCGGGTGGCAGGGCTACCGTCTGCTCGGAGTGAGCGGTAGCGCCCGTGTTGGAGCTGAGTTGGGTGCTACCACCCAGGTGGTACCGCCGAGCCGGTGGGCGGTAGTATAGTGTCAACTCCTGATTGGTCTTTTTAAATTCAAATTCGATCATTTGATTACGAATTTGATTGTTTGAATACAAATTTGACCGTTTTAACCGTTTGAGGTACAAAAAATTCAAAAAATCTAAATTTTTTAAATTCCGTACCCCATCCACTTATAAATACTGTTTGAGGTCCAAAAAATCTAAAAAAAATATCAAAAGTAGTCATTTATTTTATGTATCATATTTGAAAAAGTTATACAATTGTTTTCTCAAATTTGTTGTCCAAAAAAATGAATTCTAAAATGGTTAAGTGTGGAATGGTGGTGCTGACTTAAAGAGAGAAGGCTGGTGCTACAATACTGCTATAGTTCAGTGAAAAATTGCATCCATTATATTTTCCTGCCGTTGCTACAGTGCCAGTGCAGTTTCACCCTCAAAACACACTGTTCACCGGTGTTGTAACACTATTACAACATCGGATCCGTTTCCTTCAGTTGCATGCGGACCACCGGCCGGTTAATCACTGTCAAAGCCATTCGATAAAGAGATTCTGGAATCCACCGAACCTTCAACAATCTTAAAATATGGCTAATAGGACTCAAAATACCTCTCCAACAACTTTTAGTTGTTATCCAAAATAACTTGCTCTTCATTTCGGTTTTCTCGCTAACTAGATGATGAGGGAGCTTGGCTCTCCATCCCTACTTCTCACGCGTCCGAGGTCATGTTCCCGCGTTAGGTTCCCTATTCCTGCTCACCTGATGTCAATTTGCTAATTCCCATTGCCCAAATTGAACATCTCAAGAAACAGTTCTAGTCAGACTTTGTTCATGTTCAAGGAGACACTGACTGCTTGGAAGAGATCCATCACCTATGATGAGTTGCAGTCACATGGGAATTCGGAACCATCAAAACAGATTCTTTGGAAGATGTCAAAAACAAATTGTCAATGTATCGTCGTCAGATATTTTGAGTAGAAATGAGAAAAGCGCGGCGATGCAAGATCAATCTCAGATGAGGACACGTCGAGTTTTATACTGGTTTGGACCCTTTAGAGAGTAATAACCCTATGTCCAGTCTAGCTTTGTTAAATATGTCTTTTGTGACTACTAATTCCAATACCCTCAATGGAGTTCGGACTACTGCTTTTATAGTCTGGAGAACCGTCTTATAGATATGGTAAGTTTCTGACTCTGTAACAATCCACACAAATACACATCTGATCGGGACTCTTACTCGGACTGCATCCAGCCTCGTGGGCCATTCCAGATAATTAGCCCCAGCCCAGGAGCTATTTGAGGTATCGTCACTAGCCCCTGAATATATCATTAAACCTCACAACTTCGGTTCCCGATCAGACTACCGATCAGCACTCACTGATCGAACACCTTCGTTAAAATCAAGCTACATGCTTTGGCTTCTTCTGATTAGCTTGATGCTATCGTCAATCTTCAACCTCTAGGCAATTCTTGTTTGATGCTGAATTGGGTTGATAATGTGTTCAATAAACATTGATGAGACTGAAATACACATGTCCATTGTTGCATGGTCATCGCGTCTCTGTGTACTTCATTCTTGGAAGCTAGAATGGTTGCTTGACCATCTGAATAACCGACGCACTACACACGGTTTTCAATGTAGCATGCTCGAGTGGGCGTGTGGGAAGCAAAACAATGCCCATTACTGTAGCGTTGTGACGCTTCACGGACTGTAAATACTATTTCCATCAAGCGTCGCCATCCAACTAGCACTTCTTCACTTTTCTTCTAGGGTTTTCTCCCTTTCTCTTCACTTATTCATGATGGAAGATAAGAGAGGCACCAAGCGCTCGCACTCATCCATGAACAATTCTTTGTCTTCACCGAGGAATGCTTCCACGCCGTCGTCGTCTCCGTCTGGATCTCTACCACCACCGGTGTCCCCGCCAGACGATTCCTTTTGTAGGTTGCCATCGTCGATGTATGTGCACGGCGGGCCCTTTGAGGGGATTCCAGTGGTGGATCTTTATTCTAAGGAGGAAGATGCCTTCCCCGACACTTTGTGGGATGAGGAGTTCGCCAAACAGGTCTTCAGTGACCTCAACCATGGGCTTATTGGGCTGCTCGGTGATGACAACATCACCATCCTCAGTGACTCTGATGAAGAAGAGGAGGTGTGTGAGGAGAACATCGTCAATGCCAAAGCTGTGGCACCTTCTGTTGCGAACTCACCATCCCCAACCATCTCCACCACCGACGCCAATGATGCATCCAAAGGGATGTAAGATGATAATAGTGATGGTGGAGGCGAGGTCGGTAGTCCTTAGGCAATTGCGCCAAAAAAGGGTGTCTACAGGAAGCATGCTTTGAAGAATTTGAGACAGGCAATGGCATTGTCATACTACTCCATAAATTATTTTGTAAAAGAAGAGTGGGGATGGTGATGCATAATCATTGTCGTCTTAATCCTTTTTGTGTTTCCTATAATTTTCTGTTTTTGTTATATCCTTGTAGTGCCCTTCAGGCTCCTTGTGGAAATGTAATAGGAGTTCTCTTTTTTCCAAATAAATGAAATCTAGAACTTCTGATATATCATCTCTATTTTACTTGTAATTTTGCATGAGTCATTTTGCCAAGAATTTCAATGTTGTATTGGTAGTTGTTTTGTTTTGATCGGGCCCATGATAGACGTTGACTTGAACAGAACATGCATCTTCTTTAACTCTTACGCCGATTGGATCCCACAATGCTATCTCTTGATCGGACATTGTATGATGAATGATATCAATGGGTTGCTTACTTGACTGACCTGATAGGACAATGTATCATGATTGCACTATACTTTGTTTCTGCTTCGGGCAAATGACCGTGCCGATCGGATTGATATATGCTGACGTGTTGACCTAGAGTTCCTTCTCTTGAATGCTACGTATTTCAAAACCTTTTAAACTTCCATACTTTTTGGCTCCTCAATCTCGTGGATGGATCGTGTGGGTGATTGAAATAGAAAGATATCTTTTTCTTGGAAAATGTATTGTCACATTGTCGCCTGTCGCGCATATAAAGCTAGACGTCATTGTGCACGCCAAGTCCCATCATTTCTCACTCTTACTTTGAAGACCTTACAACTTTTCATTCACTTCTCGCTGCACCACACCACCTTGCTCCCACCATGACCGACGAATCTGACCAGACTTCTAATGTTGTTGGCTACGCCGCTGCATCCGGTTCTCGAAGTGGTGTTGCTGCGGAGAGCGAGGCTGCTTCTTCGACCTCCTTCGTGACCATGTCCGATTAGGCCATAGCCAACAAGGCAGTCCCGCTGATGTATGAATACTGGAAGGTGCTGATAGTGACACCGCCTATCATGACGCCGGCTAGCTTTCACGGGCGTTGCTCTATACCCCCACTACTTTAGATTTCCCAATGATCAACCGCACCAACATAGTTTGCTTTAAGTCTCATCTGACATGCGGGCTTGGCCTTCTGCCAAGCAAGCTTCTTGACTCTATCTTGAGCCACATTGGGTGAGAACTAGTCCATCTAAATCCAAATGTCATCATGGCACTCAGCTGCTTCAGTATGCTATGCGAATGTTGGCTGGGCATTCCTCCTGATACCAGTTTATTCTAATATTTCTATTCACCTGCACATTATGAGTGCAAGGTCTTCTCTAGCATCAGGCTGCCATTGTGCCACAACCATTGAGATGAGTATCTGACAGTCACCTTTAGGGGTGCTGAAAAGGTGCCTCCCGAAGGTGGTTCCATGTGAACCTGGGCGACATGCTCCAATGGCCGAACAAGCATCTTCTTCCGCTGTTGATCAAGGATAGATGGAAGGGTCCTAAAGAAATGCCTCACCTAAGGGCACTAGTGAAACAGGTGCTTGAACTCCGCCGTCTTGGGCTCGAGGCTTGCCATTGTGCCGAAGGATTTATTCTTTGGCGAATTTGCCTGCTCGACCATTAGGAGAAACTGGCATTCGAGTGCCCGCGGTACGCCAATTCGAGTTGCAATGCTTCAGCTGGTAAGAACCTTAAAGTTTACTCCTTTACATTTATATACTGAGTCTGATCTGATATACTTGCTGCTTTGATTAGCACTGCCTGCCGAAGAGGTGGCTGATACAATTAAGCTGATGTTTGATATAGAGCTAACTGAACGGCCCAGCACCGTGCCTGTGTTGTTCAGCAGTGAGAGCCCCCCTCCAGAGGTAGGATCCTACATGACTTCCAATTGTGTCTCTTTCTGATACTGATATCCTTCTTTCTTTGTGAACCCAGGGGGTTTTCCTAACTTCATCATGAATGTTGTACTATCCAATGATGATGATGATGCTACTCATCCATCGGAGCATGATGCACCGGTCGATCGAAAGATATCAACTGCCAATGGTGCTGGAGATGTGGGAACTACTTCAGCAGAGGCAATCATTCTTGGCCAGATCGGGGCTAGTGCGCTTGATACTCCCAGGTACCCTGTCGTCGATCTGGTCTCCATGGTACCACCTACAAGGGGTTGTCAATGCAAGAGGCCACCTATTGCTACAAAGCGGTCCAATCTGGTTCCTCGTGTCGATCAGGTGATGTTCCAAGTTGAACTCCCTCCTTTCTGTGGAGTCCCCTAGACTTGGTTGCCGTCGAGATTGTTTTTTGGATGCATATTTGAAGTGTTTCACCAAATGTCATAGGCTACAGATGTTGATGTTGCGCTCGCTGATGATGATAAGCCTCCGTAGAAGAGGTGTCATCGGGTGCCCATCACGAAGAAGATGTAGGCACTGAGGTATTCTTATTCTCGCTTCTTTACATCTTGATTTACTATTAAACTGATATGCCTTTTGTTGTAGGGCATCTGACACCATTGAGCCATCAAAGCCTGCTGAACAGAAACCCTCAAGCTGCAGAGCATTGCCTTCTATTGTAGTTTCTTCTTATAATCCATCACTGTCAGCGACTGCTGTCCAAAGGGGAGCGGGTCTAGTTGCTTGTAGTTTTTCTGATGCCAGGGCTTCTTCCCAGTGAGTTGTTCAGTATCTAGATAGCCTGATGAGTATGGTAGATGATCGGGAAGGTGATGAACCCTACTCCTTGAGTTCCTTAAACTGCTTGTACTTTTGCTGACTCATTCTTCATATCTTTTATGTAGCCTTGACTGCCAAGCTGGAGGCAGCCAACAAGGCACTTGCTGAGGAGAAAGCTTCTTAGCAGATAGCCGATGAGGCACTTCGGGCTGCCCAGAAATCCAATTCTGCTCTGACCCAAGATCTACAAGTTGTTCGGGCTTCGACCAATGTTCCGAAAGAGGACCTTGAAGCTACCCAAGCGTCCGCTGCTGCTGCCAACTAGGAGTTGTCTTCCAAGTTAGCTGCTTCTGATGAATTGGTGGCTCGGGAGCGTGATGCCTAGAACAAGCTACAAGTTCTTGGTGATAAAAAGAAGGCCCATGAGCCGGTACTGGAGTCCACTCAGAAGATGCTTTCCAAGTGAGACTACTCTTCATCAGCGGTGATATCTTCGGTGGTGGCCCATGTGATGGCGCTGCTGAAGAGTTATATCCTGATCTTGACTCGGAGCTGCTTCACAAAGATTATCCATTTGGGGATGACGAGGAACCAGAGTGAGATGCGATGATAAATAGTGTGTATGACCCTGCTCAGTTCTTTGTGTCCTAGTATGACTTCTCTGTGGCCAATGATCAAGAAGATGAGGGTAGTCCTGATGTCCAACCTTAGACTTCTGATGTAATTGTTTTTCCTGCATTCTGCAAGTAAACTTTGTTAATATTCAAACTTGTATTGAAATGCTAGATACCTGAGGTGTGCTGTATGATAGATATATAGATATAGATGCCCCTTGCTTTTCATATGCTGATGTTTATTGTGTATGAAAGTATAATGATCGTCAATTGGGAGCCTGCAGCACCGTGCGTATAAAAAGTACACAGATAGAACGGGATGTCGACTGGGAACCCCATGCTTTTTGTACGCGGCGTTGCACGCGTAAAAAGTATAAGGATAGAACAGGATATCGATCAGGAGCCTCTTGCTTTTTGTACGTGGCACTGCGCATATAAAAAGTATAAGGATAGAACAGGACGTCGATCGAGAGCCCCTTGTTTTTTGTATGCGGTGCTACACGTGTAAAAAGTATAAGGATAGAACGGGACGTTGATCAGGAGACCCTTGCTTTTTGTACCCGTTAGTTTGTTGACCGTACGTGCATTTGAGAGTAAGCCCCTGGCATCAATCAGGGACGCTCTGATAGTTGGGTGAAGCTACATCGAATGTCGTTATGCGCAAAAATGATTGTCGCCTTGCGCGGTCCCAAGGGTCACGCTTTGAAAGTCGATCCAGCGCTGCTTGATCCGATCATAAAACTTAAAGCAGATTGCTCCGAGATCCAATAATGTTGGCACGTAAGCTAGTACAATGTTGTATGTCAACTCTGGTTTGGGACGATGATCATATTTTACAACATGTTTGGTCGTACTAGCTGTATGGATATGGTAACATCCATCCGTTTGGCGCCGATCGGGAAAACTACCTGATGCTTAGCTGGGATAGAGCGTCTGACCAGATCAAGAAAGCGTCACCCATTTTTAGAGGCTTATCATTGTTGTTGTTGGGCTATGCAGCCCATTCAGTCTATGTTACCAAGTGAGGCGTCCCCGACTTAGAGATAGACCGAAAGATAAAGAGGTACTCTGAGAGAGATAAGAAGGCAACAATATATCTTTGTTAATCAATCATGTACATCATGCATAATACTTGCACAACTCATTGGCATTCCAGGTGTTAGGGAGCATGCCGCCGTCAACTTCTGCTAACACATAAGCCCTTGGTGCTGCTATATTCACTACTATGAATGGTTCTTCCTAGAGCGATGAGAACTTATGCTTGTCTTTGGTATGAATGTCCTTCTTGAGTACTAGATCCCCAATCTGAAGCTGGTATGGAACAACACTCTTGTTATAATACCGCTTCAGGAATTCCTGGTACTTCTATATCTTGGCCAATGCCTTGTTGCGCTTTTCTTCTAATAGATTCGAATCGAGCTCTCGTGCTTCCTTTTGATCTGCTTCATTGAACTGTGCTACCCGAGCTGACTCAAGGAATATCTCAGGTGGCAGTACTACATCTGCCCCATACACGAAGTGGAACGGGGTGTCTCTTATAGCTCGATTGATGTTGGTGCACAATGCCCATAGTATTGAGGGGAGATTCTTGTGCCAATTCCTTCCTTTTCTTCTAGATCATGAAACATCCTCATCTTCACAACTTGCAATATGAGCATGTTTGCACGCTTGACTTGGCCGTTCGTCTGAGGGTGTGCAACTGATGATGCTTGATGCTGAAATCTGCATAGCACCTAGTGAACTTTGTTCCTTTGAACTATGTACCGTTATCGATTAAGACCCACTTTAGAACACCAAATCTGTAGATGATACTCTGCAGGAATTTGACCGTTGCATCCTGTGTGATATTCACCACTGGCATATCTTCCATCCACTTTGTAAATGTATCGATAGTGACAAATAGGAATATGGATCCTCCTGGTGCCCTGGGCAAAGTGCCCACCATGGCGATTCCCCAGATTGCGAATGACCAGGAGAGATCGATAGGCTGAAGAGGGTTGACATGGTTCATAGTCCGCTTCTAAAAAAATTGGCAATCCCTGCACTTGGTGACGATCTCCATCTCGTCATCTTCGACTGTAGGCCAGTAGAATCCATATATGATTGCTTTGCCGATGATTGAACGCCATGATGAGTGTGATTCGTATATGCCACTGCGAATGTCCCAGAGTAGTTGGATGCCC
>VSTD030003958.1:0-10572 GCA_008808055.3 Sporobolus alterniflorus
GTGGGGGTGGGGGGGGGGGGGGGGTGCTC
Source organism: Sporobolus alterniflorus (assembly GCA_008808055.3). Classification (NCBI taxonomy): domain Eukaryota; kingdom Viridiplantae; phylum Streptophyta; class Magnoliopsida; order Poales; family Poaceae; genus Sporobolus; species Sporobolus alterniflorus. Next base: position 30 of record VSTD030003958.1, read on the forward strand.
AGAGAGGAGGAGGATGATGGTGGCGGAGCCGGTTGGACGAAGGTCGGTGGGCGGTGGTGGTTGTTAGAATTATTGTGCCTAGCCCATAGAGAATTTCTAATAATTCCTAATAAATCTTAAATGTCTATTCATGCATGGTGAATGTCAACTTTTTAGTCCCACATTACTAGTAGAGGTGGAGAGAAGCCTACTTAAAAGTTGGGTTGCTCTCTATACACTTGTAAGAGTGTGTAGGAGAGGAGCAAGGTGGGTTGCACTCTATGCACTTGCCGGGGCATGCATGACGTGGCGATGGGCGCAGGCGCACGACGTGCGTGTGAATGCTCCACCGAAATCCGGCCTAAAGCCTCGTAGGTCCGCGGCCTCCTTTTGTCATTTATTTTTGCTATGAGTCCATGTTTAATATGTTTTGATAGAAATAGACCTAGTCGTTTATGAGACGCTATAATCCTAGGCAGATCTTCCTATAAATACGTGTGGCTATCACAGAACTAGCACCATGATACTTCATCTCGTTCATCGATGTGCAACTGTAATCGGGAGAGCAGGTCTCCAGTATCGTCATCCTCAGCGATCCTGCACCAGGAGAGGATGAATAAGGTTTTTGGGAAGTGGTCTTCGTGACTGCTCACTCGTTTCTTCAAGTTCTTCATCACAACTCGTCTACCTCTACGTTGAATGTGCGCTGAGGGTCATCACCTTCAACGCGAACTCTGTCATGTACGGTTCCTTCTCTCAAATCATGTCTTACATATTGAATGTGTTGATCTGGGTGGGCATGATTTTGTTAGATAATCTATCACAATGTTTATTGTTTATTGTTATGATAGATCTATGTAGAACTTGTGATAGTATTGCACCATTAATCTTCTATGCATTAGTCATGTTAATGATTTATCCTTGGATTAAAATAAAACTAAGAGTGATAATATTTTGAACAATCCAAAAACCTTATTGTAGGCACTTTAGTTTTATGGCTGGATTTTTTGATGTGTTGAAGCATGCGCCCTTCACTGGTGCGAACTTCAAAAGATGGCAGATGAGAGTTACATTGTTGCTAACTACCATAAACGTGTTCTAAGTATCCGAGGGCAAGCCTGAGGGGGAACTTACCCCAGAAAAGGAGAAGGCCTATTCGGAAGTCAACACAATCTTTTGTGGTGTTGTAGTTGGAGTACTTGCAGAGTGTCTGCAAGATATGTACCTCCACTACAAAACCGCTAAAGAGATGTGGGATACTCTGAATATTGAATATAGAAGTTCAGATGCTGGCACCAAACTGTACATCATTGAACAATATAATGACTACAAGATGGTAGATGAGAAAAGTGTGGTTACGCAAGCTCATGAGATACAGTGCATGGTGAAGAAACTCACACTCCTAAAGATTGTCGTTCCCGACGAGTTTGTGGCTGGGGGCATTATTGCCAAATTGCCTCCTTCATGGAAGGATTTCGCCACTGCTCTCAAACACAAAAGGATGCACATGTCTATTTCAGACTTGATCGCCTCTCTTGATATTGAGGAAAAAGCTCGGGCTAATGATGGACGATCTAAAGGAGTTGAGGGTCAAACCAGTGCCGATCTGGTACACCAGCCGTAGTGATATGGCAAAGGCAAAGCTAAGCAGAATCAGAATAACAGTAAGTCAAAGTAAACTACTACCTTTAAGAAGAAGAAGAAGAAGAAGAAGAAGAAGAAGGAGGAGGAGGAGGAGGAGGAGGGTTACTTCGTCTGCGGATCTCCTAATCATTGGGCAAAGAAGTGTCTAAACTGTAAAGGAAGAAAACCTCAACCTGAGCAGAAGACTACAAACATGGTTATATCCATCTTTGAATGTGAAACTAGTGGGTATGGTAATTTACCCTATGTTCTTTCAGTGTTCATGTGTGTGCAAACATGAACACTTGGCACCGCTAGAACTTATACATTCTGATATTTGCGAGATGAATGGTGTGTTGACAGAGGGTGTACAAAGATACTTTATGACCATGATTGATGACGCGTCTAGATATTGCTATGTTCACTTGATGAAAACTAAGGACGAGACTCTAAATTATTTTAAAACCTATAAGGTTGATGTTGAAAATCAACTAGAGAAAAAGATCAAGCATTTTAGATTTCATTATGGTGGTGAATATTTCTCTAATGAGTTTGACTTATTCTGTGCAGAACATGATATTATACACGAGAGGACGCCACCCTATTCGCCCCAATCAAACAGGGTTGCTGAAAGAAAGAATCGCATATTGATTGACTTGGTCAATTTCATGTTGGACAATGTTGGATTATCTAAGGCATATTGGGCGTGGCTTTATTGACTTCATGTCATGTCCTAAATAAAGTGCCCATGAAAAATAAGGAGAAAACTCCATATGAAGAATGGATAGGGAGAAAACCTTCACTATCTTACTTATGCACATGGGGTTGTTTGGACAAGGTTAATGTGCCAATAAACAAGAAGCGTAAGATAGATTCTAAAACAGTGGATTGTGTCTTTTTGGGATATGTTCACTATAGCATTGCCTATAGATTTTTAGTGATCAAATCAGAGGTGTCTGATGTGCATGTTGATACATTGTTTAAGTCTTGTAATGTTATTTTCTTTGAGAATATTTTTCCTATGAAAAAATTATATGGCATGTCTAGTTTACCTTCAAATGTGATAGTTGATACAACTCCTGAACCTTCTAAAAATTTGATCATGCTGAACAAACACTTAAACCATTGCATGAGGAGATTAATAGTGAAGCTCCTAGGAGCAGCAAGAGACCAAGGACTGCAAGTCTTTTGATGATGATTTCATTGTTTATCTCATAGATGACATTCCTACAACCATCGTTGAGGTATTTGCATCTCCTGATGCGGATGATTGAAAAGAAGCGGTCCATAGTGAGATGCACTCAATTCTTTCCAATGGAACTTGGGAGCTGGTTGATCGACCATATGGTTGTAAATCAGTGGGTTGCAAGTGAGTGTTTAAAAAGAAGCTTAGGCCTGATGATACTGTTGATAAGTACAAGGAAAGGCTTGTGGGCAAGGGTTATACCCAAAAGAAAGGCGAAGATTTCTTTGATACTTATTCACCTATTGTCAGACTGACCATAATTCATGTTCTACTCACATTGTCTACCTCACTTCGTATTCTCATTCATCAGATGGACGTTAAGACATATTTCCTTAATGGACAGTTGGAAGAGGAAATCTATATGACTCAGTCTGATGGGTTTGTAGTAAAAGGTTAAGAAGATAAGGTGTGTAATCTGCAAAATTCTTTATATGGTCTGAAACAAGCACCTAAACAATGACATGAGAAATTTGACTTGACACTCATATCAGCAGGCTTTAGTGTCAATGAAACTGGTCGATGTGTACTACCACCATGGTGGGGGTCAGGGAGTTATATTGTGCTTGTATGTCGATGGCATACTGATCTTTGGAACAAATCTTGATGTGATCAATGAGGTCAAGATTTTCTTGTGCCAAAGTTTCGATATGAAAGACCTGGGTGAGGCTGATCTTATTTTGAACATCAAGCTAATCAAAGGAGAGAATGGGATTACTCTGACGCAATCTCATTATGCAGAAAAGATTTTGAGTCGTTTCGGCTATAAGGACAACAAACCTTCTCCAACACCTTATGATTTTAGTCTGATTCTTTGAAAGAATAAGAGAATTGGTAGAGACCAATTGAGATATTCTCAGATTATTGGATCACTTATGTATCTGGCTAGTGCTACTAGGCCTGACATCTCGTTTGCTGTGAGCAAACTAAGCTAGTTTACTTTAATCCGGGAGATGATCATTGGCGTGTGCTTGAGCGAGTAATGCACTACATGGCTAGTACAATGGATTATAGAATTCATTATTCCAGTTATCTTGTGGTACTGGAGGGATACAATGATGCTAATTGGATATCTGATGTTGATGAGTTGTATGCCAGAAGTAGATATGTTTTCACTATTGGTGGTGCTGCTATTTCATGCAGGCCATGCAAATTGACAATTTTAATGTGGTCTACCATGGAGGCAAAACACGTAACACTTAATACAACCACTATGGAAGTTGACTGGCTTCATGAGCTCTTGATGGACTTGCCTATTATCGAGAAACCTCTGCCGGCAATACTTATGAACTATGACAATCAAACAGTGATAGTCAAAGTAGACAGTTCAAAGGACAATATGTGACATCCCCGCCCTTAAAAAGGATAGTTAGTCTAAACCAAGATTATTACGGGGTGACATTATCAAAGTAATGATGTATAATACATCACATACAAGAACTAAACATATGAAATACTTTGAAAGTTAAACTTTATTATAGTTTAAGTTTTGAATTCGATTACAGAGTTTTAACCGGAAGATAGAGAATAAAAACACTTTATAGAAGCGAAGACACTCGACGATCGAGAACGGTACCTTGTCCTAGAGATGCTGACCTTAAGAACGGCTTACACCGATAGGGAGAGAGAGAACACACTTGCAAAACAACATCAAGGCAAAGCCTGAGTAACTAAAGCTCAACAAGACTTATCCATCAATATGATCATAAACAGCTAACTCCTAGCATGCAAGTTTTAAGGGGAAAAGATCTATCTCTATGCCAAACCCGCACTAAGAGTAGATCCTTACTTTTAAGTTTTAACAACTAGCCTATAGTAATTAAACTTAAACCACAAACTGCCGTACTAATCTAAGCCAATCAAGAGTGGCAATACAAGTAATTATAATAAAGCATAAACATAATTCATTAATAAATATTATTCCATTAAGTTATCTATGTGATGACTGTCGCAAACAAGAGGTACTCATATCCGAGAGTTGCGGTGATTCGAATCGATGTACACCCTACAAGGGAAACCCGATCAACATGTCACACGCTTTCCACGCTTGATTCGCGTATGGTCCCGGACCATACAACTCTAGTGGTCTGCGTAGGCAACCTTTTGCTAGTCCCCACGAGGACAAAACAGGCCCCTACATTCGAGAGAAGTCCTGACGACCGAAGACAGACTGGCCCAGCTGTCATCTTGTGTCACCTCATTCCCCCTCCCTCACAATAACCTTGGAGTAGGGGAGAGAGGTTTTGACTAAGTGGTTACACAGCTATATCAGCTTACTGAGCCCATAACATCAGCATGTGATCGGTACATTCAATACATGCTCACGGGGGTCAACCCATCGGTCCTTAACCGACACAGGCGGGGGTTACAGCCTTGAAGGTGCCGGCTTCCCACGCACCACTCCCTGACCTTCTCAACTGACAGTCCTCTCCTTTCCACCTAAGGGCCCCGCCCAATCTCAGGTTATTCATCCAATCCTTTCTAAAAGATCTAGAGAGAGAACAAACCCTGAATCTCGCGAGTGGTAACCTCCACTCGACTTCTACCGTAACCTATCATCTAAGAATAGCATGAGCTAACGATGACCACCAAATGATAGGGTAACAAGGATAAGCTGAAAGGTTGATCTTATTGCAACTAAGGTGTCATGCAACTCCTATCAACTTAATGCACAATCAAAGTAAAACACAAAGCAAAGCTTTAAAATGAAAGACAAGGGCACTAGTTAAATGCATCGGGCCTTGCCTTGATCCTAAGCAATGTCAGTATCCTCTCAATTTGATGCTTGTAGATCTCTGAACACCTATTGGACTTGCTCCGCTTGATTTTCTGTCTTCGACTCCACATGATCTACCCGTATATGCAAAAGATGGCCACAATTAAATAGTGCAATGCATGGGTTGCAAACTACAATATGATGCATGATCAAAAGTATATTAATCCTATTAACCCTTACAAGCTATTTTACTAAATTATTTCTAAGCTTTTCTATTTAGTCACAAATTAATTAAGCATTAGAAATTTAATAACATGATATTTGCAAAGCTAACATGGGTCCATGATTTTATATAGGTTGCATACAGTATGAGGAAGCTCTACACCAATAATTATTATTTTCCTAAGCATATTTTATTAACTGTCATTTATTTATTATAGGAATAGAATTTAAATTCTAACTAAATATATGAGCCAAATTAAAATATGATCTATTTTACAAAATCTATAGAATATGCCATGATCATGCTTGAAAAGATTCAGTATTGGAACATGCATGGATTTTTGTAAATACTTTCTTAAATATTTGATTTCTTGGAATTTTATACAATGCAATAATACACAAAAATGGATTTGGTCAATCCTACTACATAGATATACTCAAAAAGTTTATCACAAAGTTTAATTTGTATTTTTCTGAGTTTTATACCAATTTCTATGAATATTCGAAATTTGGTTGGATTTTGAGATTTAAATCAATTCGAAGAAAGAAGAAACTTGCGCACAGTGCTGGGCCGCCTTTTGGCCCATGGCCTCACGGGAACAACCTAGCCCAGCGGGCAATACGGCCCGGGTGGCCCAGCCGGTCGGTGTGGTGCGGCACGCGGTCACCGCACATAGTGCACGCTCGGTGGCACGACTACCAGCGCTGAGCGGCGCGACGCCGGCGGCTGCGGGACAAGCGAAGGATGGATAGTTCACCAGGCAAGGTTAGCGTCTTGAAAACTCACCCGAGTAGCCCTTCGACATGGAGGCGACGGCTTGCACGGCGGCTGCGGCGTCCCGATCGGTGGCGGCTCTCCAGTGAGCAATGACAACGACGGTGTGGTCCTACAGCATGAGGAGGGGTGGTAGAAGTGAGGCACCGCTCAATTGGCGCATGGGGGCGAAAGTGGCAGTGCTCACCGAGGAGGCGCGGTCTGCTGTGGCGCTTTGGTGCAAAATCGATGGTGACTGCAGTGCTTCGGCCACCGGGGCTGGGCAAGCGGACTCTCCGACATGGGGGAGCTGCCCGGGGTTCCTTCTTGTGGCCCGAAGTGGTTGTGCGCAGGGGAATAGAAGGGGGGGGTGGCTTGGCAGCTTCTTTGCACCGGAACAGAGGAGAAAAGGGAGGGAGAAGGGGAGCGGGGCCAGCTTGGGCGTGCCACGTAGAGAAGAAGAGGAGGAGAAAGAGGGGGGTCCGGTGCACGTGGTGCTCATGTTGGGTCAGCCGGCAGAACGTGGCCACAGCGGCGACGACCACTGTCGGGTGGTGTAACTGGGCGGGAGAGCGAGCGTTGGGGGCGGGGGGTTTTGGTTGGATGAAAACGGTGCGTGGGCCGGCTGTTTGGACCCGGCTTGATGAACAGTGATATTTTTTATTTATTCAAAAAATTTCAAATGGCTCAATTGGAATTGATCAAAAGAGGTCCTTCCAGATCTCAAACAAAATATGGATTTGAATATTTTGAAATAAGGAACAACTTTCTCCATCCGAACTTCTTCAGATTCGAAAGAGATTTTGAATTAAAAAGTTTGGGATATTAATGTCTATTTTAACTTTAGGAATTTAATTAAAATATCTAGAAATGGACTAAAAATCTAGAAATTTGTATGGAGGTAGGAAATCTAATTTGAAACACTTCTCATGTTGGAAACCTCTTTCAAATGTCCATGGATTTTGAATTAATCAAAAGATTCTTGGAAAACTGATTTGAATATATTGTGGTCAGATAGGCTAATTGAAATCCTTATTGTAAATCCACCAACGCCCCATTTTGGACAGGAAGTGCTCCATTGTGATCTTCAACGATTGGACTATGAGCTGGGTGACATGCACACACCATATCCCAATGCTGAAGAAGATACAAAATTTTCAAAAGTGCCAATTGTTAAGCAGAAACTGGAGGAAAACTTTCCAAAGTCTGAGAACTGATTTCTATAGCTCTGTTTGGACCCTTGAAATAAATACTTTCTAACCTACACAATTTTTGTAGATTTTCACACATGTTAAACAAGCCTTGAGGAACAAATTCTCTTTTGGGAGTAAGATCTGATTCAACCTCAATAAATTATTGAAATTTCCTGACTGAGTTAATCAGTCCACACTAAACAGAACTTGAAGCTTCAAATTTAAACTCCTAACTTTGAATTCTCATTTCAAACTTCGATGACTTGATTTGCTCTTACCTTATGCCTTAATTATAGCTTAAGTAACTTAATTAGGATTTCTGTAACGTGGGGTGTTACACAATATGAAGTCATCAAGACTTATCAAAAGACGGTTAAAGTCTGTTAGAAAAATGAGAAACTCCGGAGTTATTACATTGGATTATATCCATACTGAGAAGAACCTGATAGATCTGTTTACCAAGGGGCTATCACATATTGTGATAGACGTTATATCTAAGGAGATGAGTTTGAGACCCACATAAGCTATTCCATAGTGGTAACCCAACCTATGTGATCAGAGATCTTGGGAAGTAGGATCTGGGAAGAGCAAGCTAGTGGATAGTACGAGAGTATCCTTACTTAACCCACTCAAGAAAAGATGCAATACTCTCAATGTTGTGTGATAGGTTAACTAAATGCTTTAATGTCTTATGTTGGCTTTAATTAGAAAATATGTTTTCCTGTAGAACAATCTTGAAAGAATACACATATATGAATTTGACTATTGAATACTTCCAGTCTGTGAGAACCGGGTGATCTCTACTAAGCTCCTAAAGATACCAGGGAGTATGACCTATATGCTCCAACCGTGAAGTAGTCTACTAGAGGTCTCGTATCAGTAGGAGCTTTGAGTGAAACTTGTTTACACCAAACATGCAATTCAAGACATAGTCCATTGTCCAAGTTGTGAATGAGTGTACCTTATTGCTCTGATGGAAGTTCAACCTAACAGTTTCTATTGAAACACTGGTATATAAAAGAGCAGTGGGTGCGATAAAGTCCTAGATGAGACTTTGAGATTTGGTAAGGGATTGTTAGAATTATTGGGCCTAGCCCATAGAGAATTCCTAATAATTCTAAATAAATCTCAAAGGCTCATTCATGTATGGTGGGTGGCAACTCTTTAGTCCCATATTGCTAGTAGAGGTGGAGGGAAACCTACTCAAAATATGGGTTGCTCTCTGTGCACTTGCAAGAGTGTGGAGGAGATGAGAAAGGAACAAACACACACACACGCTCGCTCACCTCGCCGGGCGGGGCAGGTGAGGCGATGGGCGTGGACGCATGACGTGCACATTAATGGTCTGTCGAAATCCGGCCCAAAAGCCTCACAGGTCCGCAGACTCCTTTTATCGCTTATTTTTGCTATGAGTATGTGTCTAATACATTTTGATAGAGATAGACCTAGTCGGTTATGGGACGTTGTAACTCTAGACAAGTATTCCCCATAAATATGTGCTGCCACCACGAAACTAGCACCAACAAACAACCAAGAGCCACCAACGCATCTAGGTTTTTGCCTCCTCTGTTACTGCGTCGCAGAGGATACTTCATCCCATTTGTCGATGTGCAACTATCATCGGGAGAGCAGGTCTCCATAACCGTCATCCTCAACGATCCTACACCGGGAGAGGGCGAATAAGGTTCACTACTATGAACAGGCACTATAGCTATGAGCAATAAGTCCCTGTGGCCACGGGCAACGGACCTGTCGCTATAGTGGCAGCATAATAGTGGCGGGCAGAATACGCCTGTTGCTACTGTGGCCCCTAGTAGTGATGGGGCGCTAACGTCATCTGCCCATCACTATTAGGGGTCACAGTAGTGATGAACAAGCTGACGTCACCTCACCAGTCACTATTGGATAGAAATCTACATTCAGTTTCTAGTTCAAAACACATTCTGCATTCAGTTAATCAGAATTCTATGCTACAAATCAGAAGTTCATAACATATATATAACATAGAGTTCATACATCTAATAACATATATATACACAAAGTTCATTCATCTAATATAATTTGCATCAAGTTCAATAAAAACTAAACAAATACATCAAGTTCAACAAAAGCAAAATAATTGGCATCGAGGAGCAGCTGCCCCGTGGCCTCCTCCTCCTTAGCTACATCCTCCTCTGCCTTAGCCAATTGCTCTGCTAACTATCAAACCTGATCATGAATTTATATAGTTTAATTAGTAATTATGAGACTAGTAATAAATAAAGTTAATGTTTGAACATTTGTGCTCACCTTATTCTTGGCCACCTCCGCCGACTTCTTGTGATGGTTAATTAATTGCATCAGGATTTTGTTGTCCTTCTCCGCCTTAGCCAACATCTCTTCTAACAGCCAAATTTGATTATGAATTTATATAATTTAATTAGTAATTATGAGACTAGTAGTAAATATACTAAACATTTGACTACTTGTGCTCACCTTTTCAATGTGATGGCACCTATCATCGGGGTCAGAGGACTTAGAATCCTTTGTGTCAAAAATTTTAAGGTCAACAAAGGACGACTTATCATCCTCTGTGTCAAACATTGTAAGATCAACAAAGGACTAATCATCATCTTTCTCATGCTTGGGAGGAGTATCGGTGTGGGAGGAGTCCATGGCTAACAGTTAATAGTTTAGTCATAAGGAATAATTAGATCTATGCAACAACTATTGAATCAAGCTCATATATGCTTTGTTATAACCTAACGTACCAGACCTCAATCAGTTACATATGTAATTGCAGTTCAAACAGACCCACAAAACCATTCACAGAT
>VSTD030003959.1:0-10570 GCA_008808055.3 Sporobolus alterniflorus
GAATCTATATCAAGCCAAGCAAGAAAAACACATGAACAAGAGGACGATTAATATTAACTTGGTTCAACACTTGTGGCTTGCTCATAATCAAGAAAGAATTGATCAAGTGCTACTTCTAAGTAATTGATATCTATAGAAGCAACTTGATCATAAGAAGAAGATTTTTGAGAATGAGTCTATGGAAGACATGAAGTGATGTGTGAGACATGATGATAGTTGAAGAAAGATTAATAAGGCCTTAGCCATGATGAACCATGCATCAGAGAAGAGCAAGCGAGAGTCTTGACGTTGAAATACCAGATGTGATGAAGAAGGGCAAGTGAATGTTCAATCTGAGGAATCAATCTAGCCATGAAGAATCACATATTTCTAAGTGTCAATCTTTATTGACTCAAGATATAAAGTGATTTGAAAATTGATCATACATTTTGAAGTATTACAAGTCACAGCATCTAAGAGTCAATGCTAAAGCAAGATAACATATGTCAAAAAGAAGTGAAGTGGTAACAATCAACATTGCGCAAGCTCAAGTTAAAAAATATATTTTATATTTAATCTTAAGTATAGACATGCCGATCTATCAAGAGGGATACTACATGGATTACCAACAAAGTCTCAATGTTTAACAAATCCTAAAAACCTAAGTGAGATGAGTAAAACACAATGACCACACACACTCTACATCTTACTGAATCAGAGAAATCGGATTGTCCGGTTTCCCAAACCGGGTTCGATTTGAGCTCCAACAACTACTTTTCAAATTCTAGATGTTTCGATTTTCAAAATCGGATGTTTCAGTTTTTACTGGATAGTTTCTAACGGCTAGTTTTTAGGGACAGGTATAAAAACTTTTCCCCTCCATCCATTGAAGGGTGCAGGTGCCATCCATGAAACACACTCGTTGCTAAGTCTTTGTGAGCTCTTCCCAACACCTCTTTGTGAGATTTGTGTGATTTGTGAGAAATCTAAGTTTGAGTTGAGAGAATCCTCTTTGTGAGCATTTGAGCACTTGAGCTTTGTGAAGCAATCTTTGTGATATTTGTTACTTTTAGAGGTGAAATCTTCTAGACGGTTAGGCATCGTACTAGAGCTCTCAAGGTTGTGGTGAGTCATAGAAAAGTTTGTGAATGTCCACTTCATTTCTGTAAGAAAACAAGTAAGAGCTTAGTGAAGTGGAAAAAACGGTTGAAAGAGATCCAACTTGGAGTTGACTATTGGTGGGCAATTCAAGCTTCCTCAATGGAGACGCAGGGATCACGGGTTGGTTATTCTTAATTTTGATAAATAAATCCTCGTGTCAATCCCTTGGTTAGCCTCCTTGTGTTCTTGCTTACCGATTTGCTTAAGTAACTAATTACCTTGCTTAATCCTCTAGGTTGCATGAGTAAATTGGTTTTAACACTAGTTAAATTCATGTGTTAGATCTTGTATGCAATTTTGAGTAGTTCTAAGTTAGTGTTGAACTCATCAGAAACTTGTTTTGAACTATTCATAGTTTTTCTCCTGAGGAAACTGGACTGTTTGATTTATCAAACCAGAGCATCCGATTTTAGTCTTTGAGTAGATTCTTTGTGAATATATTTCTAGTGGTTCTCCAAGTTGTTATTGTAGCTTGCTTTAATTTATAGTGCCTATAATATTTATTGAATATGTTTGTGCTTATCTCTCTCACAAATCTGGAGTGTCCGGTTTCCTAAATTGAAGTATCTAATTTTTGCAATTTAATTCCGTTGCAAATTTTTGTTAAATTTTAAAATTGTTTATTCACTCCATCTAGACGACATCAAAAGACTTTCACTAACACTAAAGTCTAAAGGGTGACTCATCAAATTCAAGGTCACCTTCACCCTCGACTGGGCCGACCGTTGACGTTGCTCCTCCTCCCACGCTACTACTTCTCCAACATCACTTCATGTCACATAGCATGAGCAAGAATCCTCTAGCCTCTTCCACATCGGTGGTGGCGAGGATGGTGGTGGTCTATTGGTGGTTGAGCTCGAGCTACCATAAAACGAGGACAAGTCCCACGACACGGTAGAGCTCTGCATCATCCGCCCTGATGAGTGTCGGTATGTGGCGTGACCCCTTGGCACCTAGAAGCACTACGATAGACGGGGCGACATGAAACGGTCGTGGACGCTGAGCCCCGTTGCTGTTGAGACGGCACGTCTTTATTGTGATGAAGTGGATGCTTCATATGACAGTGGCACCAGGTGAGGAGGATGAGCCGCCAGCGACGTGGGTGAAGGATGGCATGATTGCGACACCCCTAGTGTCGCTTCAAGGACAAAGGATAGATTCACTTGCAAACTCAAGTTCAAATTAAAATTTATCCTAAGTACCCAAATCTTGCCAAATTTAAGAAACTCCAAATTCTGCTATGCAAGAGGTGCCAACTAAAAATATATTCATAAACATCACAACAATAAAGAGTTTGGTGAATTTCTGGAAATGTTACCAAATCATCAAGACAATAAGACAGGCTGTTCTGCATGTTCTCTAACTCCACAAAAATCCCCATGATTTTTGGAGACATGGGGCTATTTTATTTCTCTCTTTAGAGTCGTTGACTTTCTGTGCAGGAAAAAATCGATGGAAATTCGAAAACGCAGTCGTTGACAGAAATTCTGCTATCAGCGCTTCCGCCGCCGCTCTCCGCACGGCCAACTCCGGGCTCCGCCGCGCCTTTTCTCCGGTGAGCACGCCGCTTCCCCGTAGCCTCCGAGCTGCCTAGTGCCTACCCGTTGTCCCCGCGCCGGAGACAGCCACCGCGCACACCCACTGCCGCTCCGCCATTGCCGCCCGACGAGCTCAACCGCCACCGCCCCGAGCCGCCGCCCACCGGTGAACTGCCGCCTCCTCCGCAGTCCGCACCACCTCCCCATCTCCGCCATCCGATGTGCTCACCAAGTGGAATATTTTATTTCTGCAGATTTTAGCAGGTATTTCATTTCTTAGCTCTGCAATGTTCTATTTTTAATAAATTATTACTGCATGTTTTAGGGCTAAATTTTGGATATGTTGCTCCTAATGACATCCCTAATCTCCAAAAAATCCACATAAATGTATACCTTCCAAAACCATGTTAAGTAATTTTGTAAGGTGATTAAGCGATAGGTTGTTGTACTTGTCCAACCTAGGCAGTACATGTCCGACCCATCTGGACTTGTCTGACCCCAAACTCATGTCAGCTCTCTGAAGTCCGACCAACTTGTCTGACAATTGCAGGGCTTGTCTGAGCCATCCGGACTTGTCCAACAAAAGTCAAACATGTTCAACCCACAACCCACGCCAACTCTTTGTAGTTCGACCCAAGCCGGAGATGTCCGACATTTATGTAATTTAAGTATTTCACATCATTCCTTTACGTAATCAACTAATTAACCTAGGAGTAAATGAAGGAAATTCTTCAAGGAACCTAAACCAACCTTGTTACTTCATCCTAAGCATTATTATGCATATCATCATGTCATGACACCTTGCATCATTTCAAGTTTTCGTATGCATTTCTCCTAATCTTTGCTCTGCATTACATTGTCATTCAATAGGAAACGAAGCAAGGAGCACAAAGGTGGAGATCATAGCCGAGGAGACCGACACTAACCTTAAACGACCACCAAGCCCAAGACAAGCCTCGGTTCATCTTAACCCCTAGGATGTCTTTTATTTTGTCACAAGTACAATTGTCATCATGTGATGTGTATTAGGTGTGAGGACTTGGATGACACCCTAGCTACATTGTGGTAGTTTTCTAATAGTTGGGTGCCTAGATTGGTTCAGGTAACTCGATTAGTTGCTATGCTAAGAGTCTTAGGAAGTTCAGTAGAAGTCAAGTGCGGTGGTAACTCCTAAACATGGATGGATCTATTGAACTCTGTCCACCATCCAAACATTGCTCTTGGAGAATGGAAAAAAGTTGTTATGGGAAGGTATTAGAATTCTGCCTCTTATGATTCTTGCTGGTAACTTCCCTGCGTTTTCTTCATTTGACATAGCTACCTGAATGCGCAAGTGAAGGTTCTTGACTAGCAAGTGACAACAGAAGGTCTAGCATACAATGCATACCAAGAAACACAAACACAAAACATTGTCTTGTAAAGCATTGATCTGGACGGACGAAAGCACAGCACTAGCATCATTCAACTTTAACATAGATGAAAGATGCCAATTAACTTGCGGAGATTTTCATTCTTAGGAGGGTGTGATTTATCTGAGCTTTGAGTCATGCATTGGTGAGCCCTGCTCCGATGCTGCAAGATATTAGCACGTTTAGCATTAGAATTTGCTGCTGCAAAATGCTCAACAGGTAAAAGAAATGATATATGATAAATTATGCATATGCATATTTAACATGAAGAGAACAAATCAGAAAAACGCCATGGAGGATATTGGGTAGACATTGTAGTTTATTTTGCGACTTTGTGGGAGCTACAGAAAAAGATGTTGCAATGAAAAGCAAAACTCCCTTTATATGTCCGATCACAAAATGATATCCCCCTCTGATTTTTAATTGATGATGTTTGGATAATTTAATTTAGTTTTAAACTAATAAAAAGTTGTTCTAGCAATAAAATATGATGGAATAACAAAGAGTATGATAAAGAGGCTGTGCAATGCCCAAACAGTTCCAAAGCCAAAGAATTGGATATTTGTAACCAAAAAGGCAAAACAACATTAGGAATGAGGTCATCTTGTGTGTTTTTTTTTGCAAGGAGGAATGAGATCATCTTACCAAGCTGATAGCTTGTCTTTCTAATTGTAGAGAGATTCATCTGGAAAGATATCCCGGCCTTCTTGACCGGGTGTTGCAATATGGACTAGGACATCCTGTTTTTTTGGTAGACACTTCCAGAACTGCTGGGCTTTTAGGCAATCAACCATATACAAGCGTTTCAATGAGCTTAGGCTGTCTGCCTCTTCCAGTTCTGGGCAGTCTTGGGCAAACAAGTCCTGCAGCCTACAAAGGTTGGAGATTCTCCTCAATATTAAATTATTCTTGACCTTGAGCCACACAACTTCAGGAATGTTGACAATTTCTTGCACCTTATGAGCACCTTCAATCTGAATTCTTCTTAAGTTAACAATCCTGTGCAAATCTTCAGGGAGAGCCTTTAGTTTCGGGCAATCAAGAAGCAACACGCGCTTAAGGCAAGGCATCAGAACATAGTCTTGATTTTTTACCTCCGTCTCATCACACAGGGTGCCAGTGTTGAGGGACCAATTTTCCAAATTGCGCATGTCTATGATATGAAGCAATTCGAGCTTTGGAAAATAAGCTGCTCTACTTGTCACGCCTTTCCCTAGGATTTCTGCACCCATAGTCACCACTGCATCAGCACCTCTGATTTGAAGAACCAGCAATTCTGGCATCTGACCTGCTGGTGGAAGCTGCAAACATGATACACATTCGTTTAGGTGCATGTGAGCCAAATTCGGCAGCTTATGCTCTGGTTCTAAAGCTAGCCATTCTGGAAACCTTACTCCAGGGAACCCATTAAGGTAAATGTACAGCAGGCTTGGCGACGGAATAAGCATCTCATAGACCTGCTGAATTCTCTCAACATCATTAGTCTGGTAATGAGTTCTATCATGAGTACTAGTTGCCATTGTGCAGGACAGTGCCAATTCTCTTAGGCTTCGACTCTTGTCCAATACAAGTGCATTCCCTGGTGTTGCTTTTTCTAGCTTCAGGACCAAGAGGCGCTGGATATTGGGAAGACATTGCAATTCATCCAATCTGAACCCCATACTGCTTTCGAAAACTCCTCTAAGGTTGTAGAGCTGCTGGAATTTTGCAATTCCATCAGGAACATGATCAATTGCAGTGTGTTCTAGCTCAAGGAAAGTTATGTTAGATAGCCTCATCAAACTAGCTGGCAGGCTGCCCAACTTATTACAACCACGCAAAGAGAGGTATTCGAGGCTGGTAAGGCTTCCCGTTGATTCTGGAAGTTTGTTAATTTTCGTATAGCTTATATCCAGTAACCTCAACAGCACCAAGCTTCCCACCGACTCTGGTATTGTTTGGATGCCTGTTCCACTTAGAACTAAGACACGAATATGCTGAAGCTTTCTGAAAATGTCCATTTTAAGTGACTGAAAGTTCCTGTTGTTGAAGATCAGGAGGCTCCTCATGCGATTCTGCTCTTCTATACTAGGAATTTCTTCTAAATCACTACTGATCACCAAGCGACGCAGATTTGGTGGGGTTTCATTCATTCCAGAAGTCATGGATATGGAGTGATCCTTACTCAAATATTGCCCAAGTGACCTCAACAGGTCATGCATCACAGATTCACCTTTATCCACGAATTCTGGTCGTGGTTGCAGAAGATTCCTCCTGATTAACTCAAGGTAGTACTCTTCAGCTATCTCATGAACTGAGTACCCAGGCTCTTTTGTCACAAAACCTTCAGCGACCCACCAGTAAGCAACAGCATCACGCAGAATCACAAAATTTGGAGGCAACAAAGCACACCAAAGAAAGCACTGCTTAAGTTGAGAGGGTAAGTGTCTGTAACTTAAATATAGGGGGCCACCTAGTTCCCTGGGAAGTCCATGAACGGACCATCTGCTATCTCGGATATTCTCCCATTCCACCCTGGTTCTTTTGGTTGATAAGACACCTGAAACAACCTTGATGGCTAGAGGAAGTCCATCACACTTTTTTACTATTTCATAGCCAACATCACTGAAATCACTTGTTCGCTCATGAAATGGTGCAAGGGAATTCTTCAAAAGCAGTTGTAGGCCATCATGGTCCTTCATTTTGTTTACCTGGTGAATATATGTTGCATGCGTTTCATCCAAAACATCCAGGTTTCTTGTGGTGACAAGGATCCGGGCACTCGAGCCTCTCAGGAAAGGTGATTGAAGGAGATGTATCCAAACATCAGATTTCCAGACATCATCCAACACGAGAAACACACTCTTTCCGTTGATGGTGTCCACGAGACGTGGGAGAAGTTCGGCCTTGGTCTCAAGTTGATCACAGGTTGCTCCTGCCATTCGGATTGCCTGTCTTAGCAAGCCAACCTCCGTATAGCTCTGAGAAACGCACAGCCATATATGAATTTGGAATTTTTCTCGTATCATCTGCTCATTATAAATCATTTGAGCTAACGTTGTCTTACCGATGCCACCCATCCCTTGAATACCAAAAAGAATCGATCGATTCTCATGGTAGTCACTAACGATCATTTTGATGATCTCATCTGCAGCCTGTTTGATATCTCTTCCAACAACCTCTAGTTCATCGACAGGAGATGTCTGACTCCTGTCTACAGCTGTTATTTGGAACCGTTGATTACGGGTTACCTCCAAGCTGAACATCTCTCTGTTCCTTTTAATTTCACCAAGCTTTTCGTTTATGTCCTTAATTCTTTTAGCAACATTGTGGTCAAAGGACACCGTCGTAATACAAGAGAGAAAGGATTGATTGCAGCATACCAATCTTGGTGGCTGTGAAAGCTTCTGTGAGTGAACCATGAAAACATCTATGACATCATCCACATCAAACATGACCTCGCTTATGTTTTTCCACCATGAATGTAGCACCCTATCTTCCATGCATAAAGCTTCAGCATCCTCACGAACAGCAGTGAAATGTTCCAGATTGTTCTTGAGCCTCTTGATATCCTTTGTCACTCTGCATGTCATCTCGACCTCATTCTCGATAATTTCACCCAGCTTTGACAGGAATTTCGAGGTGAGAGCATCCAAAACCGTGGTCATATCAAAAACTA
Organism: Sporobolus alterniflorus; assembly: GCA_008808055.3. Lineage (NCBI taxonomy): Eukaryota > Viridiplantae > Streptophyta > Magnoliopsida > Poales > Poaceae > Sporobolus > Sporobolus alterniflorus. The sequence continues at coordinate 7,746 of VSTD030003959.1, forward strand.
ATGATTCCTCACTGGCTTCTCCCTGTAGGAGTGTGATTCTAAAACTAGAAGATGCACGAAACAAGTGTTGATTCAGTGGAACACAGATTGATGAAACTTGAAGACTGTACGTGTTTCTTCTTTAATTTTATATTTATTTCCAGGCTATCTGCTTCCATGGGCTGCTACTACCTCAAGAACCGGCACTTTTTACACTGATGTAGAAGCTTTTTCACCTGCAGCATGTGCATGAACAAGGTTCAGTCACATTCTTTCAGATTTCAGTGAAATTTATAATATACGTAGCTGACTATTTTGTTGCATGGATGCACTACAGGAAGACGGTAACCCTCGGCCCTGTAGATAAGGCTCATGCAAAAGTGTTCGAATTATTGGGTTTAGCCTATAGAGAATCCTAATAATTTCTAATAAATCTCAAAGTCCTATTCATATATGCTGGGTGGTAACTTTTTAATCCCACGTAGCTAGTTGAAGTAGAGGGAAGCTTACTTATATAGTAGGTTGCTCTCTATACACTGTCAAGAGTGTGGAGAAGAGGAGAAAGGGAGAAATACGCGCGCTCGCTCGCCTCGTCTCACGCGGCCCGATGAGGTGATGGGCGCGGGCGCATGACGTGTGTGTGAATAGTCCATCAAAATCCGGCCTAAAGCCTCGTAGGTCCGCGGCTTTCTTTTTATCGTTTATTTTTGTTATGAGTCCGTATCTAATATGTTTTAATAAAGATAGACCTAGTCGGTTATATGACGCTTTAACTTTAGTCAGGTACTTCCTATAAATACGTGCGTCTGCCACAGAACTAGTAAGAACGAACAACCATGAGTCACCAATACATCTAGTCTTTCACCTCCACTGCTGCATCGTCAAGGCTACTTCATCCCGCTCATTGATGTGCATCTGTGGTCGGGAGAGTAGGTTTTTAAAATCGTCGTCCTCAGTGATCCTGCACCGTGAGAGGGTGAATAAGATTTTTGTGAAACAATCTTTGCGACTGCTCGCTCGCTTCTTCAAGTTTTTCATCATGGCTCATCTACCTCTTAGTCGGATACATGCTGAGGGTCATCACCTTCAACACGAACTCCGTCAGGCCGATCGTCGTCATCAAGGAACCGCAAGCCGCGTACATTTTCTCCTCTCAAATCATGTCTTATATATTGAATATGTTGATCTGTATTAGCATGGTTTTGTTAGATAAGCTATTGTAATGTTTACTATTTATTCTGTGATAGATATATCTAGAACTTGTGATAGTACTGCTATTTTAATCTGTAATATATTAGTCATATTCATGAATTAAAATAAAACTAAAAATGTTAATATTTTTAAAGAAAAAAGACACTAAGGGCTTGTTGGGATTTAGACCTCACAAAAGCTGCCTGAGCCGCCAGGTAGGAGTTGACCCCTGGAGCTAGCTTGGATGTGTGACTGGGATCCGGTTCCTCTGTAATTGGGGAGGCAAATGCACAGTGTAATAGTAGAATGTGAGGTACTATAGTAATGCTACAGTATCATAAATTTACTATCAAAAATCGTTAAAAATTACCAAAATTCAAGACATTGTAGCCATCTGAATTTCCCTTTGAAAATTCAGAAAATCCCTTTCGGTGTGCCTGGCAGGCAACATCCAAACAGCCCCTAAGATCCACCCAAAACAAATTGACGCTGTTTCATAGAACGAGGCTAGGCAAATTAATAACATCTCGCCACACTAGACTAGCTGCTAGAATGAACAGATAGGTTGCAGGGTAGTAAGATCCAGCAGGCACCTGTTTGATTCTCTGCTGGTGAAGATGATGACTTTTAGCTGCTCGTCATGGCAACCGGCAAATAGACCTTCATCGCTTTGGGTGGTTGCCTGGTTGGCGGAGTGGAGAGCGCCATGTCGACATAAACGCTCCATCCAATCGTTGACCTTAAGACTCCAGATCCTTTCCACATGCCTGACTGCATACTGACCTAAACGCTCCATCCAATCGCTTTGGGTGGTTGCCTGGTTGGTGGAGCTTTTTTTTCAAAAAATAAAGCAGCCGGTAAATAATTTTTTATTTAACCAATCAAGGTATAGTTTTTAAGGCGCACGAAGTACTCTCCAACCCAACATGGGTGTATTTTTTTTGGCAGCTGTCGATTAAGGAATCACTATCTGTCTACTCACAAAAGAAATAAAGGAGGAATCACTATATGTCTACTCACAAAAAAAATAAAGGAATAGTCTTCCTTATTCGGCGGGAGGCATTTAGAGCTCTCTTAAATAACTAACAATTTATTTTCCCTCTAAACTCAACTTATTTGTAGTTAGAAATATGAGAAGTTTGAGATCCTCAATCCTACTCTTTTTAATAGAATAGACAATATTGTGAATTCAAATGTTGACATGATATAATCAAAAGTATTTTTAGATTCATTTTTAAAAGTATTGTTGGAGGTGAAGAGAAAAAAATAACCTTGTTATTTTTTGAGCTCCGTCGCTCCCAAAAGAGATTTTTAGGAACTATTTTTCAGAAATCTCTTAGAGATGCTGTTAGACTGAGTGTATACTGTACCTTCGCATTCAAGTTACTACGACACACGACTTTGAACGCAAAAAAGAAAAAGAAAGATTAGAAGAATGCAGCTGGAAACGGGGAAAGGGTAAAACTGATGACATCCTGACATGCTGCGAATTCATTTTTAAAGTTAAAAATGACATTGTTATCAAATGAGACATCTAATTAACTTCAAATCCAATTTCATCCCTACTAGTCCATTGCGCGTCAGCGCACGTTTAATCGTAAGAAGTATTATTATGTACAATATATATATATAATAAACATAGTTGTTTTAGAGAT
>VSTD030003960.1:0-10570 GCA_008808055.3 Sporobolus alterniflorus
AAAATAGGGAATGGTTTTTCCATTGCTGAATATTAGAAATTTGATTCAAATAATTTTTATTTAAAAATTCTTTAAAACATATGCAAGTGATATCTTGTTTTGTTCATTTCGTCACGTAAAACAAAATAGTGAAAACAAAATTTAAAATAAAAATTATATGACTGAGATTAATTATTTTAATTTTTTCATTCTTTAATAGTGATGTGATAATAACTGGTTAGCTGAGGTGAATAGCTCACAAACGAATTAGTTGATGCTCATTCAAATAAAAAAATACTTTTGCCGATAAACAATTGCGCTAGCTCTATCCGTCCAGCGTCCGGTGTCGGATACAGCTCCGGCAGGCACCGTCTGTGCATGCCTGCACATGCATACTAGCGATCATGTCAAGCGTTGTAGTACATTATTAACTGGCGTTGCATGATCGATGATCTCTGGCTTCAAGTGGATATTATTTCTATGAGATATAAACTAATAATGTTTTTTAGAGTGGACTTAGTCCAGCTAGTTAGATTCATAGTGGTATAATTAAACCACCTAGTTTTAAATAATAGATTTGACATATGTGTTATATTTACGGCTAATTATTCTTTCAGTGAAATACGACGTCCCCGTTGACAGCGAAACTTATTAATAATTGAATTTGTAAATCTTAAGATCAAGTCCGCTCAGTTTTTTCAGAGGTATTCATAAAGTAAGGTGTGCGTGTGTGTTTATAGAAATGGGTGCTCATATGTGTATGAGTATCTGTGTTTATACTGTATTTCTCAAAAAATAATGATGTTTTTTGTCTTATAGGTATAAGAAGACAAACGCCGACATAACAAAAATCTTGAAGGAAAAAAAGGAAAACGATATATAATAAAACTCTAAGCTACTATATCCACTAAATTGTTTATTGTCTGTCTTGTTCTTGTAGCAGTACGCCAGGTATACAAGATAATAATGGCAGGCTATGCTAAGCAAGTGTCACCAGATGCCAAGCTTTAGGCTTCCAATCACGCTGCTTCCACGTGTATCAACAATCAAGATACGTACTGCTTCCATCGTCATCATCATCTCCATTATATTCTCCCCAGACACAGATGTTTGCATCAAAATATGCTTTCAAAATTATAACATCGCGTGATTTCTCGTATCTAGACCTCGGAAACTTACAACTGCCAATTAGGAAACCATCTCTGATCATCATCTCAAAGAGCTTAGTAGGTTCATTCGTCAAAGCCTTGTTTTTACACCAAGTCAAGGCCTCAAACCACTCGATCACGTACACATTTTGCTATATTTATGAACATATCAAAGCCATAATGTACTACACGGATGCAGACTCATACAGAAAAACTCTGGAAATCACAGGCTTTAAACGAAGCCACGCACAGACTGCCATAACATATTCATTTGATTCTGCATTGCGCCAATGTTTGACAGACGGCAAGACATATACTCTTTAATCTTCAAATATTTATCGCTTTAACTTTTTTACAATAATTTTCATCATTCGTCTTATTAAAAAAATAAAGTAAAAAAATAAATATATATTTAAACTATGTTATGTAATAAATTATATTATAGTTAAAATACATAATAATTATAAATTTTGTTTTTAATAAAATGAGTGGTCAAAGTTAGATAAAAAATCAAATTGACAAATATTTAAGGATGAAGGAAGTATATAGTTAATCATATATATAAAGATATATATATATAGATTTATAGATTTTGCACTAGTCGATCGCAGGCATCACAGGGTTCCATCATGTAGTCGTCGATCCTCTGATCATTAGACCCTATTTAATAGCTGCTACTAGTAGTACATTTTTTCTGCTACTTATATTAGCGGTAGCTGAAGCAGCTAAGCTTGACTCGAGAGTCAACAAAGCCATGGGAGTTCACACAGGTACACACGAGCAAAGGCGATTGAGTTGCTGCTACGAGCAATCCAACGACTCTCCTTTGCCTTAGTAAACTACACAGAAAATAGCTGCGTAGCCGTAGCTGATGCCAAAGCATCTATCTATAAAATTGATCTAGCCAGTTTGACTGGTGGATCATCAAGCGAGCTCCTGGTTCTTCTCCACCACCCTCACCTCCTTGACCGATCTCAAAATGCTTGCCTGCATTATATGTGTTGTTGTCATGTCCACACAGAGAGAGAGAGAGCTAGTTGTTGATCAGAGAGAAAGATTATTATATATGGATGCTTGTAAGGGTAGGTCGATCACCTGAGCTTCAGTTATCTCGACGGCGAAACCATCGACAATGGCGAGGGACGACCTCTTCCGGTAGGAGTCTGGCTGGAGGTGCTTGGAGAGCAGCTTGTCGTGCTTCTGGCTCAGGTACGAGTCCAGTGTGGCTGACCCTTGCTTGGACCTGAACCAGGGCAGACAATGCAATTAATGAGAGTACTTCATCCTTCGCAAAAAAAAAAGAGAGTACTTCATGCATGCTTGCCGTCACCAGTGACAAGAGAAGGCGTACCGATCGGCTCTGAGGCGCTCGTACACAGGATCGAAGTTCATGAAGACGAAGTAAACCTCTTGCTGCGGCTTCGCCATTTCTTTCGATCAGCACCTGATCTTCAGCTTCAGCTTGCTCGCTCTCCCCTAGTCTACTCTACTGCAGTAGTAGAGTGATCTATAAAAGTACGCCTGTGCTTGCCTCTGGTTGATTGCACACCATTGCAATAGGCCCCTATTTATAGGCAGCTGCTGACGGTGGAGTCAAGTCAGTCAGCTAGTGGCGTATATGCTTGCAAGGTTAATTTGTTTACTGTACCCCAGATTAGCCTAGTAGATCTAGAACCGAGTTATCTACGCAAATCACGCGACCAACAAACTGTTCAAGTTCAAGGACGGTTGAATTGGTCAAAGGAGCGCCGCGCGTTCTGTATAATAAGCATCCCACCTCATACATGTGCCTGCAATGATCTGTCGTCGATTGTCTGTATAAACACTGCAGCTCGTAAATGTATAATTTATGAACCTCGTTGTAGTAGAGGATATATCCAACTAAAAGCTACTAACTCTACACAAAAGATTGTCTTTCTAGAATTCAGATTTTATTAAAAAAGATTGTCTTTCTCGATTTCTAATATAACCATATCTTTATCCTCTAATTTTTTTCTCATTTTATGTGCACTCTTTATTTTTACACTATTTTTAAATTCTGGTTCCTAACTTCTAAAATATCAAATATTTCTAGACTGAGGGAGTACAAGAGAGAATGTCTTTTGACGCAATGACAATGCGATGGGAATCTTGCACAGGGCTGGATAGCTAAGGACTCGACATCTCTGCACCGTGGCTGCCAAGCTGCTGCCTGCTGAGACTGAGAGAAGCATATATATACGTAGCATAATAAAAAGAGGGCATGCATGACATGTGTGGGTGTAGTTGTTCAGAATCATACCAAGCTCACAGAGAGGGCCCGGATCGCAGTCGAGCTCAGGCATATGCATGCCGCAGACGACGATGCAGGGAGCTCGCGAGAGGGCCCGGATGCGAGAGATATGCGGTGTCGTGCGCGCGCGGTCTTCAGATCCGTCCCTCTTTTGGTAAACTGTGCAAGTACTCTACTGTACTTGCCTCGCTCTCATGTCACATCTGCATCTTCTTCCTCTTGTGAGATCAAAATGATTCCGATGCGTGTCATCTATTTACTACATGTCATATCTGCATGTAAGAACTGAAACTTTCATGTCACAACATGCATTCCTGTGTCTCTCGATCTCGATCTCGATCTCTGCGAACGTACATGGGTATGGTAGCATAAAGACGACGCAGCACGCGTACGCACACAGCCAATCAATTTAGTATTCGTGGCATGACACTTGTAATTGCTATTGACGTTGATATCTTTGGAATCAATGTCAGAGCTAGCTAGATCGATACAAAAACATAGCTGTACTCTCGCTCTTGAGTACCAGTATATCTGAGTAAATGATAAGATATGTATGTAGTTTTGTATACATGGCACTATAGCATATGCAGAAAGCTGAACAATAAGCTTTTGCAAATAAAGAAGGGTAGGCTTTGGCAGTTTTTGATCGGCAAACATATGATGGGGCCCGGCCCGGGGAGTCATCACATGCACGAATGTTGGACAACATCCAGTAGTAAGAGTCTCGTCGGAGATGTGGGGGACTGGTTTCCTCCCATGGCATCACATGCTTGCTACCTTCCATTTGGCTGGCCACTTCTTCCCCTCCGTTGTTTCAACCTTAGCCACAGGCAGCGGGGTCCCAACTGGATCGATCGAAAAGACAGGATTACATGGATCTTCCTTCTGCTTTTATTTCACGGATGCATGCGTGTCAAAAAGCTAACAAAATCTTTGGTCGTGGAGATCATGCATGCCCAATTCCTTTTCCTTCATATGTTTAATCTTAGTTTCCAAAAAGGTACTGTAAACATACATATTTCTCGCTTCCCTTTGTAAAGAGCACAACACTCATCTGTGAACACTATATTAGCCATCAAATCTAACAGTGGATACCAGAGCGTACACATCTCAGAGAGCCTACGAATTTCAATTTCCAACGGTTGTCAGCAGAGGAAGCAGGAAGTGACCTTCGTTCAGAGTTCCTACCCTATTAGCTAGATCAAATAGTCCACGAGCCAGCACTGTCCACATGAATGGCTCCATGCGCATAAGGCCGGCCGGCAGATAGGGTTCGTGATGGCCTGCCAGCAGTACAGTGCTAGCTGCATATAATTGCCGAGCAAGCTGCTTTATTTGTTTGATCACTGATTCTCCCAGCTTCGCCGCACTTCGTCTATCTTTCGGTGCCGGTATTGTGCATGTAGCGCGAGCACGCTTGGTAGCGACGGGACAGGCTGAGGCATGCAGTCTTCATCATCCATGTGTAAGTGGCCAACGCGTCCACGTGGTCCCTGCAACGGGAGCGGGCCTACGCCAGCAGGAAGTAGACGACGACATGACATGAGTGTGAGATGAGCGGGAGGAGCTGTGGCGCCCCACATCCATTAGCCGCTGAGCCCTTTGATCGTCCTCACAGAAACCCTTGGACGGATCGGACGCTGCTCGTTTTTCGCCGACATGCAGGGAAACCACTGCTCACTCGCTCTCGTGGGTGTATTTCAGACATATCATCTACTGCAGATCCGATCCATATCTGTAGCTACACACTGTGCACAGCGTCTAGCTAGGTTACCAGATTAACACTATATACACTTACAACTTTTATCCGCCTTGGATGCTTTCTCCCTAGCTTGCAGTCTTGCTCTTGCATTGGGGAGTCAAGCAGAGTGTCAGCGGAAGGCATGCAGGATCGACGCCAAGCTAGCTAGGGCGGCACGCAAGCGCGTGTGTGCAGAGTGCAGCTGGCAACGCAACACGTCCCCGGTCGATCGATCCACGAACGAATCTGGCAATGATGTGGATATGATATCTTTTCCCCTCAATCATCGTGCTCAGCTTAGGTTAGGTGATAGTCGCACATGGCGGCGAAAAATCATGCATCTGAGCAGTGACCTACTTTGCCATTCTCCTCCGGGTGGAGACGGCCGGTAGAGCGACTGAGGGAAAGTTGGATGGTGCGCATCGTCGGCACCAACTCGATCCTCGGGGCACGCCCCAAATTAGCTATGAGGGGAAAAGGATTCGGTGCTGTAAAAATTAAAATTGCCATAGCATCGGAGCTACAATACCAGTGCTCTAACAGCTTACAACCTGGTCAGTTTCTAGTCAGGTAAATGAGTGGCCACCTTCCACTTACCATTGGCTCGGAAGCATCTGCACAGCTCTGTTGAAATTTTATTAACGTCATACGTAGATGACAATCAATCCAGTTCGTCACACTGACCTTGTATATAATGTGCTAACTAGGTTCCGCCTTGTACAGAATAAACTCGAGAAAGAAAGCTTTCATCAGTGATACGAACTTGGAGTTGGAGGCACAATGCAGTGATATGATAGGATCATGGTACCGTTTGCAGGAGAGAGGGCTTGTTGGTTGCCCCAACTCAATAAAACAATAGGCAAGCAAACAATTCTAATCTCTTAAGGGTGCATACTAAACAGCAAGTGAAGCACGTACACATAGGCTAAATCACAAGGTCACGACACAAACCCCACTGGTCACTCGCTCTAGTTAGCTATGTGCAACCAAATGATACAATAGGACGGATGGCTGCATTCACTAAAGCTAGAGTTTAACAGGTCCTAACTTCTCCAGAGGACACAACTAAACATGTAGAAAAGAGCAAGGCAGGCATCCAGCAGGCAAAACGTTGCAGAGACAGAGCTATGGATGGAAGTAAGGGTCCTCATTGTTCTGATAAATTGCAAACAGCTGTTTTGAGTAATGTGAAGCAACCATCTGACAGAATCCAAGGGCAGAACAGTCGTGCACTTCCAAATCATCAACAGTCTTCTTAAGTGGGACGTTTGGATCACCATCCAGAAGAAACTCCGCTATGAGAGATCCCCTGAAATTTGACAGAAGAGCCCAAGACAATATGACCAGATCGGGGAAGTGAAATGCTTTATGTAGTTCACTCTACTCTAGTACTCTTTAAATAGGCTGAATTGTTAAAGGGCGTCGATTCGTTAAGGGCATGGATATACAGCCTCATCACCCAAGTTTCAGCCTTTTTGACACAAATCTGGGTGCCTATTTCTTTCTCAGTTAAAATTCATCTATCACACCTAGGTCGGCCTAGTTTTTTTTTCTTTACTCTTTAGATTGAAGTGGTGGGTAACAGAGTTTCGTAGTCCACATGGTAATACATTATTATTGCTATCCAAGTTAATTAGAACTCAAAAAGGCTCTCGATCTTAGTTGCCTATGAATCCTAAATAAAATCATTAGTTCAATATTTCTTTCAAGTCAACGGTAACAAAATCAATTCACCATTTTATTGTTTATAACTTTATTTGAATTCAGTGCTCATTGATTGCCCAGTAAATCTAATCATAAGAACATGGAATTGCCAAGATTCAGGATAACTCAAACATCAATTCCTAGCACAAGAGAGTTTATTCACAGTTAAACCAGCAATATGAAACCTCTGAAGAAAGTACTGCTACGTCAAAATGAGATTGAGCATTGGAGAACATATCTGAAAATGCAACCGTCCATGGACTTCAAATATATAACAGGAGAGGTATAAGTAGGCTTAGGTTTAAGTTACTTCAACACTATTCCATTCCTTTTTCAAATATAACCACAGTTCTGATTGTACGGGGGGGTGCAAAATGTACCAACTGCATGTACTACTAAATACGCATACCTTGTGGCATGTACATGGCTAAATCTCTGTTTATTATGAAAAAGGGCGGACTTTTCGAACTGCTCATCCTCAGTTTGCTTCCGATATAGAGCACAGACAGCTTTCAAGCAAAGCTCAGGGTTCTGACGAAATGCCGCTGGCATATCTCCCTCTAGAATCCAATCCTTATCTTTCTTTTTACGGCCTATGCAATCCAGAGCTTCTTTATAATCCATCACAATATCAGATTCTTCTGGCTCTGGAGCGAACTTTTCATTCACAGAAGACGCGCCTGACAACTCTGGTTCAGCACAGGACGCTTCAGCAGTTTTTTTTTTTAAAAGTAGGAGCGCTGCCATTCATTAAGAGATAAAAGACGATTACAGCCTAGGTTTACATAGTCTATACCCGGGACATATCACCAGGAAGAGAAACAAAAGAGGCTGGCGCAGCAGCCTTAGGAGCCAGGCAGCTCAACCGGCACTGCAGCCGAACCAACAAAACAAGAAAAGAAGGGAACAAAGCTCATAAGCTAAGGGACAACAACCAGGAAAAGAAGGGAGCAAAGCTCATAAGCTAAGGAACAACAACCAGACAACTGAACCCAGGGTCCTGACAGCCTAAACGAAGCCAGCCAGCCATCAGCACACCAGAGCAACAACATCACCAAAAGAAATCGAGAACTTGCAGGACACAGCTGAGCTAACCAGAAAATCCTGCAGCTTGAATGCTCCTTTCGCTAATGTAGTCGGGACAAATTTGAACATAACCCAGAGGGGGGCACACCATCAGAGGAGCAGAACCAGAAACAACACACGGCAGCACCATGCAGCACTGCTTCGAACTAGTGAAGCAGCCCAAGTGCCCTCAAGAGCATGATGATCTCCCCCCAAACTGCAGTGAGTAGGGCTGAATAGAAAGCAAAGCTGCTAAAACTTTCATGGTTGTAAAACACTACTCCAACCAACAAGGGCTTCAGGCATGTTCCCCAACAGCCGCTGCTGGGGGGCTTTACTGAATTTGGAAGCCTTCTTCTTGCCTTTCTTCTCAGAGTTCTTCCCTGCCTCCTCGGTCTTTGCCTTCTTTTTCTTGTCCTTCCTCTTCTTTTTTTCTTCAGAAATGCCCGAGAGCTTCACAATAGCTTCCACTGAGTCCTTGGACAGAGGCTGTTTATACATTTCCAAATACTGCTTCAAGGTCTTGTCGTCCAGTTCCTCTCCTTCCTTTAGGATGCCACATTTCATGGCAACCAGCTCTTGTGCTCTTCTGATGACTGCTTTGCCCTTAACTGCCGTGTCCTGGAGCCTTGAACTATTTCGCAGAGTTGCTTTGCTGCTGGTCTCCATTGGGGACTTGTTCTGGATGCCACTGTCTTTGTGCTGGGGAGTTTGGAGGAGGGAGGAGGATAAAGGTTCGGTGCTGATTTGCCTGAACATCTGTAGGATCTCGTGCAAGTCCTGACCCTGCCTCTGTATTGTTAAGTCAATGTGCTGAGGGCTAGTTACTGGTGGAGGATTGGGGCCTTCCTTCTCCAGCATCAAGCCTTGGGTCTGACCAGTAGTCTCAACAGCTTGGGTCTCAGCAACCTGGGGAGTTTGGGTCTCAACAGCTCCTGATCCTGCCTCTCTTTGAGAGAGGTCCTGGTCGTAATCATTGACTGGGCTTGGATTAGGATTCTTTGGAAGCACTAATTGGGCTTGCTGGATCCTCTGCTCATAGTGCTGGGCTTGCGGCCTGATCACAATAGCATCTGAGCTCAGATTTTCTTCTTGTGAAGGCTTGGGAAAGAAGGTGAAGTCATGATCCTGTGGGACAATCACGATGGCATCGGAGTCACTGGTTCTTTCAAACTCACCCCCTGTTCCATTCCCTCAAGAAAACCTGGAGCAGACATATATTGGTCCTGAGAAGGGCCAGGATTCTTCAGGTTGCAGCTTCCAACTGGGCTACTTTTGGCCTGCCACAACTGTCGGAGAGCTCTTCTTTCATCAGGTGAGCTGCCCCCTCGTGAGGGTGCAGGAGAGTTGTCGTGCCATGACATTTTCCTTCCTTGCGAGGTTTCGCCTCTATGCCATTCACTGCCTCCTCCTCTGTCTGCTGACCAGTTTATGTTTGTGCCTCGCCCATCAATCCAATTGGTCACTCTGTTCATGATGCCACGGGCTCTGTACTGTTTTTGCTCTTTGTCACCATCCTCATGTCTTGAGGGTGCCATCTTGACTCAAAATCAGGACCACAAGATTTGGTTAGAGGCACAAACTCCTCATCCTCAATATCACCATCAGGACGTCCATATTGCCATGCAAAGTCCCTCCAGGGGACCTTCCCATCTGCAATCAACTCCTCTCTAGGGTAGTGATAAAACAGTAGATTCTCAACCACGTCAATGTGAATCAAAATCTTGAAGACATGGGCTTGTTTGACCCCCTTAGGTCTGCTGAAGAGTATCTGAGCACTACGGGACTCCGGCTCATGCTTGGTGAGGGTGAGAAAAACTATCTGTGGAATCCTCGAGGGATCCTTGCTGAATGCCCAACAATTATAAGCACGTTGATCAATCCTCTTACGGGTGCATTCTTCCACATGGTGAATAAGGGCTTCATCACACAAAATCTTATCAGCAATTTCTTGAGACCATGCGTGCTGGGGAATCCCTTATATGCTTAGCTTCACATGATATGGAATAATGGTTCTATCCCCAAACTCATCTAAGTCCCACGCACTAAAACACAACTCAACAGCACCATCTATGACACGGCCAGCAGCAAATACAACATCACGAGCATGTTGTTCAGAGAAGATCACAATGAAGGGCCCAGGGCGACTGCAGTAAATGTAGAACTCGTGTTTACGGATATCGAAGTGATGGAAGATGATGTCCTTAAGCTCCCTTGTGGATCTCAAGCCAAGAGGTCCCTTCTCCTTCACCACTAGAGTGTGGTGTGTCAGCAGTTCCTTCCTTTCCTCCATGTCCCTTGAGGTGGGCGCCATTTTGAAGCCAACCCGCCGGTAGAAAAGCGGGTTACTCAGGAAGTTGATGGTGCGCCCCCTCCATTGATCCATCTCTTCCTCAGCCAGTCTTGGGGTGCGACCTTTGTTCCCCTGTGAGCCTACTGCAGTGATGCCAAAGGAGTAGCGGTGCTCCATGGAAGCGCCTTGAGGGAAGCTGTGTAGAGGGGAGTTTCTGGTGCTCTGTGCAATGAGCCGGTTGCTTGTGGACGGGGGAAGCTTTGATAGAGATAATCCCCATCCCGATCTTGTAGATAGACTTGTAATGTAAGTTAAACTCAGATTGCTCTCAATGACGAGCTGGATAGATAAGGCTCATATCGGATTAG